>VXBJ01003442.1:10907-28474 GCA_013400055.1 Nycticryphes semicollaris
TTGGCCACCCTCCAGTCATCTGGCACCTCTCCTTTTGACCAGGATTGTTGATAGATAATGGAGAGAGGCTTGGTGAGCTCTCCTGCCAGCTCCCTGAGAACTTTTGGGTGAATCCCATCCGGCCCCATAGACTTATGCATGTCCAGTTGCCTAAGCAAATCATTAACTACTTCCTCCTGGACTACAGGGGAATTGTTCTGTTCTCCGGCCTTATCTTCCAGCCCAAGAAGATGAGCACCCTGGGGGTAGCTGGTCTGACTATTAAAGACAGAGGCAAAGAAGGCATTAAGTATCTCAGCCTTTTCCTCATCTTTGGTTGTGAGGTTTCCCCCCGCATCCAGTAAGGGATGGACATTCTCAGTCACTCTCTTTTTGTTGATGTATTTATAGAAACTTTTTTTGTTGTCCCTTATGTTAATCGCCAGGTTAAATATAGATATATCATGTTGTCATCACCACTAACCACTCATGAAAGTCCATTTCTGCAGTTACCTCCCCTGAGGTTGGGTCCTAAAAGCCAGTCTTGGACTAAATCCATCTGCATCCCTGCATTTCATATTTCTACAACTCAATTACATGGTTTCCTCACTAGAAAGGTCAATCACAGTTGTGTTGTTGGTTAAGATCTCCATCCATTTGACTACAGCAAACTCCCCTCTGATCAATTTCCAGCTGGCTGCTTGAACTTGGTGTAAGAAACAAGGGTTGGAGAAACCTCCTTTCCTCTCCACCTCCAGGTGCCATAGGGTGGCCTAACACCAAGACAAGTCTGTTCCCCACCAAACACAACTGGCTGCGCATTCCTCCTGGCCTCCTTTGCCAGCAGCTCCAAAGCAAGGACCCAAAACCCAAAGACACCTTGATGTCCCCCAGACCCTGCTGTGATGACTCTGTGGTGAAGCCCCGTAGCAGCCTGTTAGCACAAGCAAAATCTGCATTCAAGTAGAACAGGTATAGCAAAAGACAAGTGCTACAGACCTGCCTACAGGCTGCCAATTGAATAACTCCTTCCTGAGAAAAGTTGTCCCTGAAGTGTTGCTACAGACAAGCACTGGGTTCACCTTAATCCTCACATCCCAGGTTTACTCCTGGTCTCTCCCCTTCCCCTGACAGCCCGCACTTCACATTGATTAATTCACACCAAAGACCTTTTTTGGAGCAAGGCAAAGGCCTTTTTACACAATCAGTCTTTTCAGGGTGACAAGCAGAGCAAGGACACCAGCACTGGGATCTCCACAACTATCTTTCTGTTGGATTCAACACACCAGAGCCATGTTCTGCAAGCTTGTTTTTTAAAGAATATATTATATTGGAAGTGTTCTCAAGGTGTTCTCAAGGATTTCTTAATAGAATTTAGCTACTAATAACTGGACAAAACCAAACTGAGCCACTACACCTAAACTAGAACACCTGAATTTACTCAGTTCTCAGGTATACCAGAACTTCACTGAAAGAATAGCATCACAACAGGGATTGTCAAGGATAGTCAAAATTACAGATGGCAATGCATAAATACAGTTCTCATTCTGCACTAAGACTCTGGTAACTAAACTTGTGCAATACCTGTGCTATGGACCAGAAAGGAAAGTCTTCTCTCTCTGTGTACAGCAGCACCCAATATCACAAGTATATTACTATGGAGACTGGTAACTTCTCCCCTGGTCCACTAGACATTGGTCCCTGCTGAAAGCACAACAGTAAATCTGATAGCCCATTAGTCTGATCCAGTATAGGAGATTCTGTGCAACTGTGATCTACATTACCATCTCACACTCTGAAACATTAACATGCAGCTAACTTCAAAACTTGCATGATGATTAGCCTGAAATGTCTGGTAATGCTTCATCCTTGTTCGGGTTTCTCCAACATACTGAAAATGCATTTCCACTTCCCATTTCCTACAAAAGTCCAGTTTTATTATTCCTAAGATTGTCTTGATGTCATTGCTTCCACCAATCATTTTCTTCTCCCATTCCTATTTCTGATTTATTGTAGAGAGCCTAAATCACAAATCTGTAGGTTACATAAGTTCTTTGACTATACACAACTAAACACCAATGTCTGTCTTATAAGAGAGTTGGGGAAGCAGGGCTCAGCCAGCAGACTCGCCTGTCTCAGAGTTCCTAGATTCTATTTAGGAAGTCAGCAAGCTTTTTATTTGCTAAAATAACTCTCTCCTATTTACAAGGTTTAATATTTATGGCAAGGAACTGCAAGGGTATCACAGGCATACAGTTAGCAAAATTTCAGGTTAATAAACACAATTGAGAAACACAATTGTTAAAGGTCCCACATTTGCTGTTGCTGCATTTCTAGTTTGTGAAAAGGTCTTTTTGCAAAAAGGCAGCCTATGCTGTAGAGCAGCAAGCCTTTAATCTTAGTCTGTCTTGCAGCAGCTAGTACTCAACACAGTGTTGAGCCTTGCTTTGTTTAAAAAACAAAACAAAACAAAAAAACATAGTGTGCAAGCTACTCTTTTTTTTTTTTTTAACCAACGAAATGCCCAAAGCAGTGTAAAATTTATGTTATGTAATCACAGGAGAGCAAGAACAGCTAAATCATTCCAAGAGATAAGCTTAGCCAAGTGAGAAAAGTTGTCCCTAATCATCTTTTCTCAAAAATGCTTGGGTATCACTTGTAACCAAAATTGTTTAAATCACCATTTCATAATTCCATCTCAGCCCAAGAATACAGAACGATAATCTTTTTAGAAAAGCTGTCATTGAAAAGACAGTTCTAAAAAAAATGAAGCAGTAGCAGAGCACAAGTAATAATAATTACTATAATAATAAAAAGAAGTAGTGTTTCCATCTAGGAACTTCTAGCTCAAGCAACTTTACATAGACCTGTCCTTCAGAATTACGCCCTTCCATTGCAAATGCAGACGAAACCTCACAGGGTCTGTAAAACATCTGGAATTCGCCTTTTTTTCTAATGCTGTCTTATAAAAGCCCCAGACCACTTAACTGCTGAGATGACTCTCCTTCTACTACGCAGGGTCANAAGTCTTGGACCTGATAATACATATTTCTTTTGGTGTTTACAGTGACTCCAACTACATGCTCAAGACATACTGTATCCCCACAGAATGTGACAGAAAATTCTAAACCCTTTTGGAGGGCACCAACATCCCTCTGGAATTCGCCTCAGTTGGCACCAACATCCCTCCAGCTCTAGGGGCAGCTGTAGACAAACAGCTGTGCTCGAAGCAGCCACCTCCACCAGTGCTTTGTACTTCTTACTATAAAACCACATTGCTGTTTTCTAACAAAGCTATTTCTCTAGTGTCTTTTACAGCATGCAAAACATCAGTGTCATTCAATTTATCCAGCACATTAAGTGCTGCTTCCCTGAAAAAAAAAAAACAAACTCTCAGAGGACTAACTCTTTACATCACATTCTGTGCCACTGTTATTTTTATTTAATATTCATATTATGAAAATGCAAAGAGGGCTAAACCCAGAGCAAGATGCCACCATACCAACTATGCTAAAATGAACCTTTTCCTTTTCCAAATAAATGCTCCTCAAACAAAACAAAAGATAAATAACCCAGCATTGACTGAAATATTAATTTCACGTGTAAATCACTTAGCTGGGAACACAGTAGCTTTCAGCAATTTAGCATGCGAGCTCAAGAAGAAAGATTAGAATTTGCCTGGAATTTACCTTGTGGAAACTTAAAAAATGAACTTTAATCATTCTGAATGTGAAAGCCCACAAACAGCACGGTCTCCTGCCTTTTTTGTGGCCCAACTTCACCGACCCCAGGACGAGCTTCATGCCAATAAGGGCTTGCTTGTGAGATGACATTTCATACAATTCTGATCACAGGTTCTCCCACACACATTAATTTATCCTAGAGTTAGTTAAACTAATCCTCACCGATCCTGGTTATCTTCTAAATGCCACTGATGAATCTGTCCTCCATTAAATTATGCAGAAAACAACATAGATGCAGCAAGACTAAATTTAAACTGGAGCACACTGTAGCTCTCACTCAATGTACACAGGCACCCTTGGGGAATAACCAAAAAATCAGATTTCTAGCTTTATACAAATGGCAGTGCTTGCTTCACATTCCCACATGAGAAAATTGTAGTAACAGTAGTTGTTCAGACACAGGAGTTCCTCTTGCAAATGCTCAGCCAAAGCTAGTCCTGGCTGTATCTCAAAAAAATTGTTTTGGCAGAGAAATAGTCTGCCTCTCCTGTGCTACCCTCTGTGCAAATGGCTGAAGCAAAACTATCAAGAGGATGGATCCCAGCCCAGCACAGAGGTGCTGCTCCAGGGATGTCTCCCAGGGGGCTATTCAGAAGACAGCAGGCAGACTCCCTTCCATGGGTGCAGGATCTGGGTTACCCAGGGCTTGGCATTTAAAATAGCCAGTCACTGAGTGTGCTGATTAAATAAATATCAGAATTTTTCTTCCCTTCTCTCTTAAAAACAGGTCATTAGAGTTCTAACTCCAAAGCCTTTTTCTATTACTTAATTTTATCAAACTAGAAAATTCTATTCCCGTAGTTTTCCAGAACGACAACTTAAAATCCCAGTTAACAACTAAAGAGTACCCTGTTAAATAGGCTAATTAAATCTATTTCCACAGCTCACTTAACTCCCTGCCATTATTCTTTGGCTGCAGACTCCTTCCAATGGCAATAAAACAAAAAATATGGATGTTTACTCAAAAAAAAAAAATCAATAATTTCCTTTTTCCCTTCCCTCTCTGATTTAAACATTAACCTGGGAACGCAACAACTCTTGCAGTGACCTCTTGTGGCAAGCGCTCAGCAGCGGGCAAGCCTTCCACAGAAGAGAACAACCACCGAGTCTTCTCCCACCGCCCCACGCCGCTGCCAGCCATACGCGCAGAAAGAAACGTTAGCAGGAGAAAACCCAGTTTATAAAGCAGCTCATCAGACCTCAAGGAAATCCAGTCACTCCTTTAGTTGGCGATATGGGATTATTAACACAACAGTATAGAGTCGTCATGATCATTTAAAAAAAAAAAAAAAAAAAAACCCAAACTACATATAAAAAAATTTAGACAATGTAAAACTCCCCCGATTTCATCACCATTCAGATATGTTTAACGTTTCAGCATTCAGCAAACCAACTTGAAAAGTAAAGTGAAGCAGAGCACTTGATATTGAAAACTCATCACAAATGTCATCTAGCAGTTCTTCTTAGTGTAAAAATTCATTTTGCATTGATTTACATATCAGCAGGCCCCCTGAAGTCATAGAAATTGCAAAAGGAACCCTGTGCCTTTGAATGCCACGGAAAGCTCTAATGATATAACTGCTTTGGTCATCCCTTCAATAACTTCTCCACAGTCAACTGAATTAGAGGATGGACACTTTCACCCCATAGTTCACAGCGGTTTTATGTAGAGATTTAGGAAACTGCTGAGGACTGTGGTTTTTTTCCAAGAATTCCCAATGAGAGTCATCCTGTAAACTTGAAGTAACTTGCTTTAAAGAACTTTCTCTCTGCAGCATGTGAAACTTAAATTTGGTCAACTAGAAATGCAACTTGTTTTAATTTAGTGGAGAGAAGCCTGGATATATCAACAATGTTTTGTCATGATGCCCCTAAGACACCAAGTACACTACTTGGGCTGGTAAGAGGGACAAGAGAAATTATAATAAGCAATTATTTTATTGAATATACTAGTGTAATAAAAATGAAAAGGTGTTTTAGTGCTACAGATGTGACATTCATTTCCCTCCCCCTTCCAGGGTAACCTGCCTTGACATCACCTATACTCAGGGCTGATCCTCTTGCCCATCACAGTTACAGGGAGCCAGCAGGGCATAAAGCTCTGTCTGGCAGAAATACATTGTAGGAAGGCAGCACAAAGCTGAAAAAGGCCAGGAATTAAATGCTAGCTTTGTTAAAGCTCATGGTAAAATCCCCATGTAAACCCTAAAGAGTCAAGATTTCAGCTGAAGTGCCAAAATACATTTATGAAAGACCTGAAAGACCCATTTTCCCAAGGAAGATTCTAAGAGTTATTGCAACAGAAACAATAACCAATAATGATGACTCTCATCATATAGATAAGACTATACATAGTCTTTCACTAAATTAAGCCGCTCTTCCAGACTGTTAGCACTCTTAATTGCATACCTTTTCTCAAACTCATTCACTACCATAAAAGCAAATTATGCCATTAACTCAAGCTTAATGCTTTTGCCGTAGAATATGTGAAGGGTGAAGATGGACAGGCAAGACAGACACATTCCTCTGCCCCGCTGTGCATGGCTCAGCTCGCTGGATCCCTCTGCACACCAGCCAGGTCCATGAGCCCAGCCTGCTCTAGAGACATGAGCAATTCAGTACCCGTTGCACCTCCACAATACTGAGCCCAGGTCAGTGTCAGCAGGAGCTCCGAGTGCAGAGAACAAGCAACCAATAATACTAGTAATAACGGGCAGAGACAGCGGAGAACATCTTAGGAGAGAACATTGCCCTAAGGAAGGCCTTATTAAAAGTCAGAAATACTAATGGCAGTAAAAGGCAGTCACCTTAATGGGACTTAACCTGGTACTTTCACAAAACACTTCTTTCAGCTCAGGAAAACACCTAGTGTTCTTAAGTTCCAGGACACAGTCAAGGCTGTAGTCAGATTGTATCAATCTTTGTGAGCCTCAGATAAGACTTTTATTCAGTGTATTTTCACTGTGCTTTAAAAGAAGGGGAGGAGGAGAGGAGTAAAAATTGCAGAGAGCACACTAAGATTACCCTGAAAGTAGTAAAGCTGTGCGTTCTGAGGGCTTGTCCCTTTTTCCCCAACCGCAGCAGTTGGTCTAAGGACAGATCCTGCTTCTCCCCACTGAGTTTGTCTCTCTTCGAGCATAGCACAGCTGAGGGGCAGGCAAAGAATCCACAAAGCAGCTTGAGGGGCACTATCCAAAACAAAATGCTTTGGGAACCACCTGCAACCTGACACTGCCCAAAAAGCAAAGCATGCTGCTGCTCTAAAACACTTCACAAGCTCCAACACATAAAGTCACCTCCAAAAGAGAGGTTCCCGGGGCTGGGGGACACTGTGGGACCTCCCACATTGCTCTGGCAGTTGCTCCATCTTCCCCAAGTACGTTGGCTGTGAAGGGAACATCCAGCACAGCGTCCCTGAATTCCCACCCTTCCATGCAGAGAACAGAAGAGATGCAGTCACCCTGTTCCTTTCTGCGTGGCTCTTCGAGGCTTTGCTCAGGACTGTCTCGCAGTGAGCACTTCTCTAGCAATTTTAACCCGATTTATAGCCAAAGCTGGGGTGAAAAACAGAAAATGCATAAATAATGCTGAAAAGTGAATATATGATTGCTTTTAACACCAGGCTGACCACCACACTAAGTCTGCATGCCGTTTTCCCACTATGTCAGTTCTGATTTCCCACATTTTAAAATTATTGCAACTTTGTCTCTAAATTTATTATTCAGATCCATCTCTGGCAATTCGGAGTCATTTCTCTCCACCTACATTTCATTTTGAAACCATTGCTTCCATTTCACCTGAAGAGGAGCCTATCTGCCAAAATACCTGTCTAATTTTTCCAGCTGTATCTGTTGCCCAATAGAAGATACTACCTTTATCTACAAACTTTCTCCTGGTTGTTAAGGAAAGATTTATGGTCAAGAAGCGCAATGGGATTGCCTAAGTGTGAGAAATCTCACAAGAGTGTTTTCTCTAACCAGAAAAGATGATAGAAGGGCTTTTTTAAGGACTGAAACCAGTGTCTTTCCTTCATCCCCTTCCTCAACTTACACAAGAAAAATCTCTTGGAAACAGGTAAATCCAAGTATAAAAACAAAACCTAGCACACAGTGAGCAGACCAAATCCTTGCCTTCTACCAAGCACTGGCAGGAGACACTTGAACCAGATTTGCTCCATTAGATGCCATTATGTTTGGATTAAACGGTGTTAAATCTAATTAAAATTACTATTTCTATAAATGACAAATAAGGTTATGTCCTGGATGACAAAAACAAATACTAAATCACGTTTCAGGGCACAACACTGACCACTTACATGAGTTAAAAGCAAATTCCCAATCCACTTTTCACTTTGTTTTCCAATAGGGCAGACTTACTTATGCATCATCAGTGGCAGAGAAAAAGAAGAATGAATGACCAGATCAGCATGATTTACAGTCCCAAATTAGACCAGGTTAAAAACTGGAGAGGAGTACGTGCTGTTAAAATATAATGTTTAAAAGCCTTCTGAGCCTTTCCAGTTTTTGACATCTCTAAGCCCTGCTGAGCTTTCACAAGGGAGTACATGTGATTTAATTAGAGCGTGATACAGAAGCATGGCAATCCCAAACCATGTTCCCAATCCTGCCACTGATTTGCCGCTTGACCCTGGGAAAACAACTGTAACGCCCCAAGCCCCCATTTACACCACAGTTCTAAGAAGAGGTCGGGAATGCCTCTGTGTGTCCTCTTCTACAAGGAGCTATGAAGTGTAATTAAATTCCACCCAGCTTTGAAATTGTCAGGAGGAAAGTGCTATATAAAACCCTATTAATTAAGCTTGCATTTAATATTCTGGTAAATAAATACACTATTGCAGGTCTTAGTGAATATGCAGCTACAGAGCTTGACAAAGGAGTCATCTGCCAAACACAAAACAACATGAGAGGGAGGAAGTCCCTCCAAAAGGGTCGATGGATTAATACAAAGCTCACATTTTAACATACAGCATTTTAAAACAAATTCTAGGTCTTCATCCCACACTCCTGCTCTTGGCAAAGTCAATGAATCGCTAATTCACTACCTGCCATCAAAATCAACCTCAAGCCAGCACAGCAGACCACGTTAGTACGAATGTGAGGTAAATCCAGAACTACCGAATAGAAAGGTGGAAGGGAACACTTTTCAGCAGGACCCAACGTCACATTAGTGTCTTGTTTAATAATACATATGGCAACTTTTCTCAGGGCTCCGCCTTGCCCACTTTTCCCTCCCAGACGCACACTGGCACAGCAGGGTCACTCTAAACTTGGGCTGTCCAAGGAGGTATCTTTTAACAGATGCAAAATTGAGGTCTCTAACTGGGCTTGATTTGTACAAACACTCATGTTTCAGTAGCCATGTGCCAGTGCAAAGACTACGCAAAAAAGAAACGTAACTAGCACAAGACTTACCTAAAGCAGCATACACCATTAATACACCTACAACCACATCTTAACTTTAATGGGGCTGTATACAGCACTGTGCTTTGTATTGGATGAAAGGGTAAAATTCACTCCAGCAGCAAGGAATACTTTGATGGCTATGGTGTCCTGAACCAGTCTTGTAAATATTCACCTCACATAAGAGCCGTAGAGAGCAACTGAACGTGGTTCTTTACAAATTTGCTCGGCCACAAGATTACCATCACCCAAATACAGTCACCCTCTCACCCTCTTTCCTCGTACCATTTAAAGTGTCACAGAATTGCAAAGACTTTGTAACACAGAATGACAATAGTTGCAAACCCAATTATTAGAGAAATAAAGAACACGAAGGGAAAAATATGAGCTGGTAAGCAGAGAGGATATTAGAAATGTAAATTATGACTACTTATTTTGAGAAGCAGCACACCGAAAAAGAGGGAAGGAAGGAAGGAAAGGAAGGAAAGGAAAGAAGGAAAGGAAAGAAGAAAGGAAAGAAAGAGGCAGGCTACAAATTCATAGTGCCGGTAACGATGTAAGAAGTGAGGGAGGACACGCAAAGGACCGCGGAGGGCAGGCTCCAGCAGAGTCCGGCGGGGCACAGCAGCCCCTCACCCTGGGCAGACCTCGTTCCTTAAGGCGCCGCTTTAGCACAGACCCATCAAGAGGGCAACGGGCGCGGGCGGCTCTGCGCCCCGAGGAGCCGCCGCGGGGACGGAAGGATGAAGCGATGGATGGATGGATGGATGGATGGATGGATGGATGGATGGATGGACGGACGGACGGACGGACGGACAGAGGGATGGACGGAGGGGATCTCTCACCGCTTGAGCGCCGGACAATGTTCTCCAGGAAGGTATTCTGCGGTGCCACCAGCCCTCTCTTGCCGCCCGGCATCCTGCAGAGCCGGGCTCGGGGGCCGGGGGTGCGCGGCGGCGGAGGCGGTGGGGGGNGGGGGTGGGAACAGAGTGGGGGGAATGCACGGAGGGGCGCGGAAGGGAGCGGAGCCTCGTGGGGATGTGCGGTGGCAGCGGCGGTGGTGGCGCTCGGTGTCGTGCCTCGCTGAGCGTCCTCTCCTGACGGGCTGCTCTCCCCGAAACCCCTTCGAAGTTTAGCCCTGTCGCTCTTAGTGAAACAGACTAAAAAAACCCCAACACCCTAAAATCCTGCATTTTCATCCATACAGTGTTTTTTTAAGACAGCATTCCGACGTTCTCAGCACGTGGGTTTGAGGGGAAACGGGCCATGAAATGCTATATGACACAGTGTAAGGTGTGCATTTTGCTGGCAAATAATATCCATGAAGTGCAACGTAATTCCAGCCTCGCTTGAAGCCATCAACCATGTTTTTGGAGGATTCCTCCCTCTACCAGTAGCTGTGAGGGGTAGGCAACAGCAGGCCAATTTGGGGCTACAGCCCTCTTTTCTATCATTTTATTCAGTGACCCAGCCATATCACTCAACGTTGTTCCTGTGCCAGAGCCCCAGAGCGCAGATGAGTCAGTGCAGTGAGACACCGCACAAGAATTTCTCTTCCCTAGTCTTGACCCAGCCACCTTTCTGCCTCCATGCTTTTCACTACTCGGACAGTGTCTTTTAAAGGTATGAACATTAAATCCTGGAAGGAATTTCTCCACCTACTGCTTCTGCCTCTGCTAATTTTGCATGCTGGTACAGACTATAAGGAATTATGGAAGGAAAAGTGTTTTTTGTTGAGGCAATTCCCACCAGAGCAGGAGGGTGCCTGGGAGAGCAGATCCCAGTGTGCTGCACGCTCCTGCTGGTGTTGACACAAGCAGTAGTGCTTCTCCCAGAGGACATTATTCCACTGTGGAAAAATCAATTCTTTTTTTCCTCAGCCTGTTTTCAGCACCTCTTCTTTCCATGCTTGGGTCTTGATCCAACAAGTCGCACCAAGGTCACCCAAACTCCTCTGCTTAAAGTTTGGCACATGCTTAAAAGCTCTACCCCACCAGGCACTGTTGCAGGAGCAGCTCTTTCAGCCTGAGTGCCAGGACTACGGTTACTGCCAGTCAGCCCAAGAGCAGGTGCTGGAAAGAAAAGGTCTGATTCTGCTTTAATTTAAATAAATGCAAAGCAGGAACCACACATATGATACTAGCTGGAGAGGTGAACTAGACCCTATTTATCAAACGTTTAATTGTCCCCCGTCACCCCCCCTCCAGCTCTGAAATCTTCAGGGCTTTCCTTAGGTGGTGTGGTTGAAAGGATACTCCTGCTGAGCTCTGTCCCAGGAACAGGGAAATTTGGCTCTTGGTAATTGGTAGGTGAACAGTTGCATTTCTTTCAAGTGAGCAGTAGCCATATAAAAACATCTGTGCACAAATACTGTGTGACTGATCTGTCTGGACTGCGATGCCAGGATCTCTGCTCCCCAGTTCCCTCCATTCCACCCAATTTGAATTCTTCTACTCATGTCCTACCCTTGTTTTGAAATCTTGATTTGCCTACTTACTGCCCCCTCTTCCTCCACCCATCTCTTGATTAATGCATCAAACTCCTTGTTTACCCTTTCTACTAAATGTCTCCATTGTGGTGTGACATTCATGCCTGGGAGTCACTCCATCCTCCCTGCTTCATCTCCTCAGATTCAGATGCCATTGTTAAGTTTTGCTGATATATTTCCAGTGGCACTAGCTACACAATAGGTTATGAAGAGGGAGAAGCTCCAAAACCATGTCTTTAAATGTCACAGATAAGATAGAAAGGGCAGGATATGTGGTGGGATGCTTGCCTCGTGTCAAGCTCTTACATCAGAGTAGCAAAAAATTCCAGAGGACACCTCTTTTTTTCCTGAAATGGTGAATGAGGCTAAAAATAACCTTGAAAAGAAGAGTTTGATAAAGAAAGCAAACTAGGAATTGCAAAAAGAGTCTTGTCTTCTTTTGGGGATCTTCAAATTGTGCTTGGAAACAGTGTCAAGTTACCACATAGGCAGCTGTCAGAAAGGTAGGAAAAGGGCAGCTAAGCACTTTCCTTCCAAATCAAAAATACCCCAGTCTCAGCCAGCTCTTCTTAAATGTGGCAGAAAATCCACCGTGGTTCAAAACACATTGATTTTTTTTTTATCCCAGAATAGGTAAGTAAACACAGTTTGAATTTTATGGAATTAATTAGTTGTTAAAACTTTAAAAAAAAAAAGAAAAAAGTCTAAGCTGACTGTAACAATGTTCCTGATGGAAGTTCAGAGGATTCTAGTCCTTCTTACTTCACAGCTTTCAAACTTTATTTCTTTAAGCAAAGAAATGAGCTTTACTTTGCTAAAAGGGAATGAGCACATTGCTGTACCAAGGTAGAAGAGTAATCACAATTTCTTCCTCTTATGCTTTACCATTTCTTTTATTTTGAACTTTGAAACACCTGCTCAAGGTGATTTACCTCTTTACTGGTATTTTCTACAAAAGGTAAAATACCCCATATCCACCAAGCAGTGGGCAAACATTGATTCCCACACTGTGGGGACAGTGCACACTATAAAGTTCAGCTGCAGCTGATGAATAGCTGACCCTTTGAATCTATACCTACAGGAGAGGGGTATTTTACTTCAGGGATTATTAAACATTTCAGAACTGGTTCTTATCCACAGCACAGAGCTTTAAATGTCAGTCTCATGAATTTATGAATTGAAGAATCATTGCCTGGGACTCCTAGAAGAAGAGGGAGCCGTAAGCCAGTATAAACAGGTCAGGTACTGATCCATCCCAAGGACCCGAGTTATTAAAACATACGAGCAGCTGAACTGATTCATACTGCCTTTGATTGCAGTGTTTGCATGTAATAAGACGACTCAGGGATCCCAGGACCACCTTGCGCACTTAAATGAGACCCACCCACATAAGTTTAAAAAATGTGAGCAGAATGGAGTGATGGGATAGCCTTAGAAAGGCTCAGAGCTGTTTTCTAACTCTGGTGCACAAAGAAGGCTTCCCATTATAAAAATCATGACCACTAGCTTTGGTTATAAACAACATGATTTGTACAAATATGTCGATGAACTCCAAAACTAGCAATGTTTGCTTTCCAATGGGTTTGTGTCTCATGATTCACAGGTATATTGCTGAAATAATGGCTCAAGTGGGAAACAGATGCCAGACCATTGACCTGGAACCATGCTAACTGCATGAAAAGCAGGTAGAGTTTGTTCCTTAAAGCCCAGAAGATGTTACAAGAGACATTTCTGGCAATTAATGAGACACGGGTCTCGTTACTTCGCCATGATTAAAGTACATCTGTTGTTGAGTGGGACAACAGGTGAGCCCACACTGAAACTTTCTTCTCCTCAGCAAGGAGGACTATAACATCAATTCCCTTTTAGTGGTTCCAAAACACTGTCCAATAAGTGTGCATGAGACTCATCAAAATCTGCAGGGAGATGAGCCCACTGTCCCTTTCACCATGCAGATGAAATCTGAGTTCAAAAGTTACTGAGGAAATGCCAGCATATCTACTTGTATAGGTGACAACATTTCTTCATTTTGTTCTGAAGGACAGTATCCTTCAGAAAGGACGAAATACTTCTGCTCATAGCAACAGCTGATAATACCAAGAAAGAGTACTTAAGAGAAAAAAGGGGGAGGAAGAGAATAAATTACAGTTTCTTTCCTATTTTTTTGTCTTTTGCTTCCTCCTCCATTAGAAATTTGAAAAAGCAGCTTGACAGACAAGAAATCAATAAAAACTTGACAAAAGTTCTTGCTTTTGGTATAAAAATGGATGGAAAATACCGATGAAAGCCCAGAGCCAAAGTATTTGCTGGCATCTGATTTGGCACCAATGAGAACTCTTCATTCTCTGTTGTGTTGCACAAGTAAGTCTGGACAACTAGACACGGAAGTTATGGATCCCCTGTCCTTTAGCCCCTTTGGCAGTCTAAAGTAAAGGGAAGCAGAACTTACAGGAGGCAACAACATTCAGAGAGGGTGGGATAGATGAGTCAAGCACACAGGAATTTGGAAGAATTAAGTCTTCCGGTGTATTGTGACCCTAGGATGCATTCGAGATGGTGCTCAGTGAATGGGCAATGGCTCAGTCTTTCCCCTTTATACTTCTCATTCAACACGGCACTGTGCCATATTCCTGACACACCAGCCAACCTCTGCTCAAGTATGGCACAATTAATTTCTTCACAGTGCTCATCACTAATCTACTGGTGCTTTGTAGGCATCGACGAACATCTGAATTTCACCTTGTCATACAGGGATCAGACAGAAAACTGGGGCACAGTGAGATTAAGGTCAAAATCGTCTCATAATTTATAGCATCCAGCTTGAGACATCAAGGATCCTATAGTAGAGGAGTCCCACTTTAATAGAAGATTACATGTTCAGTGTCTAGTGACTTCAATTACAGTTGTGTGAGCAAAGCATTTCTCCAGATTGCAGCTGTGCATTTCCCATGAGCTTATGAAAAAACCCAAGAAGAGTAGGTATGGGGAGACACAGGGTTTGAGTGACTTGCATACCTTCATGGAAGAGCACTGTAACAGATTTAACTATTCCAGGTCTCATTTGCTTTTATCACAAGAATTTTATAGAGCTTGTCTAGTTGCCTCATACCTTTCATTTTATCTAATGAGCCCACCAAAGTTGTTACAGGCCAAAGTTGCACTGAAGTCGCAAGCCCATGAGGGAGGTGTATATACAAGCACATATAGGAAATATTGTGGGGAATATAACTGAAGACTGTGTCACCATCGATAGACAAAAGGGCAGAAGCAACCCAACCATCATATAGGCATTGTCTCACTTTGGAGTGCTTAGAAACACCCAATTTGTTTTTCCACAGGATGTTCTTAAGCCAGAATCAGATGTTTGGGGAAAAAACCTTTAAAATATGATCATTTTATTAACATTGTTTTTCATATTCCTTCACCTGCAAAGTCTGTGCTTCAGTTATCATCAGTCCAGCTGTGCAATCACAGGGAGCCATTAAAGCTTCTGAAATGACCTGAAATAACACCTTGAATTTAACAGCATCAAAACTTTCAAAGTCCATTATCACAGCACCAGACAAGTGCTGCAAGGCCCAAACCAGGACTCCTGTGAACTTTCTCCCCGGAAAGAAGAGAAATTCCTTCTTTTCAAGGGTACAGACTTAATTTTTCTAACCCTACAGGGAAACTATTACAGATCCTGCAACTCATTTATGGGTAGAGAAACATACAGTGATAGAAGTGCAAGTTTTCATGTCTTTGAGATTTTCAGGAGAGAAGGGGTGGGAATCTCACATTGCTGCTTCAAAAGGAGAGGAGGTAAGTGTCCTCTTAAGTTAATGTAAAAACCCAGTAAGACTAGTACTACAGGATGGCAGCTTGCAGCTGCCAGAGAAACAAAGTTTGGTATGAGGGTAGATGGGATGCAGTCACAGAAGTCAATGGAGTAATCAGATGGTGTTCAGTAGGTCAAAAAGTTATATGGAATAAGGGGAGGAAACCTTACTCCAGTATAAGGACAGCAAATGTCAGCACTGAGGGTAATCACTGGGGGCTCTAATGCCAACTTCCTCTTCCAGGGTTTCTTCCTGAAAAAGAAGGTGATAGGAACAAATAATTTACTGTCAGACCTTACAGATATAAATCACTGGGTTAATTACAGAGAGCCAAGGAAAACAAACTGATGTCATTCTCCTCTTAACTTTTTTTCTTTTTTTTTTTTTTTAAGGGGAAAATATTTCTATCCACAAACAGGTAATGCCTGAAAAAACAATCAGGTGGAGATGGAATTACAGAGTATTCTGTGCTTCAAAATCATGCTCTTTGGGTTATTTCTGCCAATATCTGGATCATCACAGAAAAGATTCAGAACAAGAATCAGTCCATGGTCATATCTTAGAATAAGTGTTTTACATATAAAGTAGTGCCCAGCTAAAAACATCTCATGGAAGCATCTTCTGATTCTTTTAGTCTTTTTGACTAGTGATAAAGTCTTTATAGCCCAAAAAATCCTTGCAAACATGCTCTGAGGAAATCCAAAACAGAGGCAAGGACTGTCTGGGCTCACGGGTCCTTCCTGAGATCAGTTTACAATACACAAAAAAATTGCTTTTGACTCAGGATGGGGTGTCTTGCCTGTGGGTGCGTTTGGACTACTTGAACCAGCAATAAATCCTTGACACCACAGGGGCAGAGATATCTGAAATAAATTATATTCTAAGAACAGAAAGGGATATTTTTTCAGGCAGAAATTGATAGTCTGGATTAAATCTAACAGGGGCCTCAACAGCATGATTTTCCCCTTTCACACTCCCACAGGCCCCAATCCCACCAGTGGGGAGCTGGGGTAGTATGAAATTAGTACCTTCAAATACCTTTCACTCTTCTTTTCCAGCCATGGTGACCCATCAGGGACAGGAGGAAAGCAAGCACTTCATGGATGATGAAGCCGTTTTGTACATCAGAGCTGTTTTTCAGGCTTCCTGCAGACTCAAAGACATAGATTGATTCACAGGCTATAATCTGGCTGTGCTTCCAGGATTTTTAGGGGACTCCCAATGGAATAAACTGATTTTTGTTAAAGAAGTGAAAGCTGAGTCCTATGACTCCAGGAGCTCGGGCTCTAGGTCTGATCTTGGCTTCTATTTTTTTGGTTGAATCTGTTTTCCTTCCACATGTGGTAGCATGCTTGTGTGGAAGCAGACAGGACAACTGCACTCACAGGAGGGAGGACAGACCAACCAGGCATCAGCAGTGCTTGTGGCAAAGGCTGTGGCAGGCAGGACAGTCTGATACAGACTGTCACTTCATTCTCCTTCCCAGAAGCTTTACCAGTTATTTCCACGTCTGACACCTCTTCTGGACCCTTCTCTGTGTAAGAAACATGTGCCTCTGGAGCCTCTTCTGGAATGGACAGAAGCTACAGAAAAAAAACGTTCTCCAGAGCTGGAAGTCCACAGTGTTCACCACATTTCACTGTTACAGGAATACCTCTGAGATCCTGAGGATTGTTCATCAAGTACACTAGAAAAATCTCAAGGCTTTTTGGCAGCTTAAGTGTCAGCATGAGTGCATGACATTAAGTTGTCCTGAAAATCATGTACTTAAAAAAAAACAAAGAAAAATGCTTTAAACGTGGCATTTGCTTCTAATGCAGGTGGTCTAAATTAAGCATTTTATATGTTTTGGGTAAAATGTTACAACACTAATGCAGTTAAGAACCAAGGGGGTTTTCAATTTTAAACCTACTTATATACACTTGTTTATAACAAAACAACTTTGAGAAGGAAATTACACACATGGCTCAACTATGGTTGTTTTTAAAGAAGTTGTCATTAGAACTCTGCAGGGGACTACATTTTGAGTTTAAACATACTTGATAAAATTTATATTACTGGAAAACCAGAAAGATTCAGCAACAAATACACTGTACCTGTCGCGACGGAGGGAAGA
>VXBJ01003443.1:0-71053 GCA_013400055.1 Nycticryphes semicollaris
TATTTTATTTTATTTTTTCCTTATTGCCATTAATGAGAACAATAACGTAGTAACTATGGTCACAGATAAAGCTACCCAGCCTTAAACAGCTGATAAATCTAAAGGGTAGGCTATATTGGCTGCAGCTTTATATATGAGAAGTGTGGAAATGTGCAGCTGTTTTGTTGGTTTAGCTTTGTTTTAAATATCTTGTAAAATTGATGTTAGAGCATGCAGATATATGCATGCACTAATTATATAAAATTTTAAGAGGAAGCACATGTAAAGCCTTTCTTGCTACTGATGCATAAAATAAGGATTTTCTTGTCTTAAAAGTACCAGCTTATAAAGAGAAAAAAAAAAGTGCTGTAATTTAGTTGGACAGCTTTGCAAAGATCTTTGAAAGTGTGAAAGAAAGGCTAAGAAGGAAATGTCTCCTTTACAATCTGTTTATGGCTTTGGGACTGTGCTTTATCTTGACAAATAAGATAAAGATCATTTGACAGCAATCCACTTATTCTTATCTTGCTAGAGACTTAAAAACTGAATTATTCATCCTCAGTGTGAAATTTTATGTTTACCATTCTAAATTCAACTGCATGGTTAGCACCTAGACTCCACAAAAATGTATCTGATGCAATAAACCAGATTTAATTCAAATTACCTTTGTAAGACTAGCATTACCAAAAATGAGAAGCATTCTATGAATTAAAGGGCTTTCATGAACTAGTAACATGTCACATATACGTATGAGAGTTACATAGAGCATAAATATTTCTCTGGTTTATTTCAGTGTATTTTAGGGTTGAGGAAGGGTGAGTGAGCTTGTGAGCTCTGCTAAATCATGCAGGAATTTTCCTCTTCACGAGAAGTCTTTAAGTGAACTCACTTGGGCCACATGAAATTGCAAATATGTGTTAATCTGGACCATATCACACAGGTATGTGAACAGGCATGACTGCTGACTGCCGATTCCAGACCTACAAACCCCAGGTTACATTTGTACCACAATTTTTTATTTTTCTAAAAAAGTTTGATGAAGACTAAATAAACTCTCACAGTGACAACATTACATTAAAGCAAATATATAATGCAAATCTTTATTTCTATAATAAGTATTTCTGTGCTTTGCACATGCAACATATCTATAATCTACCTTGAGTGCTGTTTAGAACTGGTCCAAAATATGAGAGTAGACAGTTTAAAATTAAGTACAAGAATAGCATTTCAGCTTCTTGCTAGGAAGAGGTCTTGATGACCTTTAAGATCACTTCCAACTCTAACCATCCTATGGTTAGAATTCTACTATTCTAATTCTACTATTCTTTTCTAATCTATGCCTTTTAGTAATGTTGAACCATGCAAGCCCTTTACTCAAGAACTTATTTCCTCCTGCACAGTTTTTTTGTTGCTCATTTATATATGTATATAGATTATGTATCAGTTAAACGTTAGCATCTCTTGAATTAAAATCAATCAGTTAACACGTGTACGGTCAAACAATCAAGTTAGAGCAAATTCTAGTCACCGCTGCCCAAAACTCGCTTCTCTGACATGTCTGAATGTCTACAGTTCTACATTTTCCCCTCCCCTCCTCAGTTTTTAATTTAATGATACGTCTTTGTTAACGCATTCTTTCTCAAATCAGTTGCACCTGTGCGCAGAGTGAAGGTGAGTAGCCCCAGCTCGGGAGGAATGTGGTTTGGAGAGGAGGGATTGTGGCAGGCAGAGTGTCTGAACACCAAAGTGGCGGCTACCTTTCCCGCTAGAGTAAAAAGGAAACGGATAACAATGGTGTGCTATAAAAAGCAAAAGAACATTCTTCTTTGTCAAACAACCGCACCTCTCTGGCAGTGCTGCTGTTGCTGCTGCGGCACACTGGCTGACATCCACTCGGTGTTTGAACCCTGCTGCTACTGAATTTCAATTAAACCTGAAAACCACACAAAGGTAGCGGGACCAGAGAATGCCAAACAAGATGTTAATTTCCTCAGTTGTTTTTTGGTTTAGGGATTTTCTTTCTCTGATTGAGAAATAATGATCTAGGTTTGATGGTGAGGGCCCTGGTATCTGCTGTTTGGGTCAATTTTACCTCATTAAAAGAAAGACAAGAATTATGGCAAGTTCTCCCAGAACGTCAGAGCTGCCATTCAAAAGCAAAAATTGTACTGGGGTGCAAAATCCCTCCAGTTCCTGCTTCAGTCCATTTAAAAAAAGTATGTATTTGAAGCCTGGGGAAAGAGTACAATTTAAGCAAGATTTTTCCTTATGCAATGAACCCAACAAGGCTTTGTGTACGCTGCAGCTAACTGCAGTACCTGCAGGGTGCTCAGCTACCATGAAAGTCTTCTATTATCTCATTCTTTACATGAATGAAATGTGAATATAGTTCCTTCTTTCTCAAAAACCATTACACTGATTGGATTGTGTCTGGAAGCAACAGAATGGGTTTTTTCCACACAATTATTTTCAACAGATTGAAAACGTATGGCTCTCCTCGTAGGTGCTGATGGAAGGTACTCTGGAGTTTCAAAGACTGTGTGAAAAAGCAGTAGCTCCAGTAACCTTTAAAAACATTCCGAGTGGAGAGGGAAAAAGGAACAAAAGGAAATTTTTATGTGGTTAAAAATATATATCTTTTTTTTTTTCTGTGGGTTTTTTTTTTCTGGAACTCAGATGCCTTTAACGCTGCAAGTTTTTTGGAATTGATTATAATGAGTTTATAAGCTGCAGAAACATTCACTCATAAGGAAAAGAAATACATTGTGATAAAATTAAGAAAATTGTGGAACGATTATTGATAATAAAAGTGAAGCCTAACAATAGCACCGAATAGTCATGCAGGGGGTACCGGATACATTTTCTTGGAACTTTTTCCTTGAAAAAACATTTTCCGAGAAATGTGTGTTCTGAGTGAAGAATTATATGCAAATTTTTAGCTAAACAGTAGCCATTATGTCATCACAGGAAAAAGATGTTAGAAAGAAGGCTGTTTCACATCAGCTGAGGATGTATGTGTGTGTGTGCCTGTGCAGGTATGCATATATGCATAGCTATATGTCTATAAATATATTTATATATTTACTGAAAACTTTTGAACTAGCAGAAAATTGAAAGGAGTGGAGAAAAACTTTGACTAAAAAGCTGCTTGTTCGATTTTTCTGTCTCCTTATTCATCATATCAACATTTTAATTGTATCTCGCTCCCTACTTTCTTCTTTGGATTGTCTAAACCCTATTTTCTAATTCAGTCCAGCAGCTCATCTTTTAATGTCATTTTAATAGACCTCGTCTTGCTTTCATAGAGCAGTAAAAGCAAAGGTTTCATTGTAAAAGAAAATTGCCTCACTTGCACTGAGTTTTCTAATTACTGTATCTGGTACCACCATTGAATGTTTGGAGAAGGGGAAAAGAGAGAGGAAATAGAGACTGTTATTAATCAACCCTTACTGGTAATTAAGGTCCTCAGGTTCTCATTGATTTTCTTTTTTCAGTTTTACATACCTTGATGTCAGATAAAGGAAATGACAGGAGAAAAGTTTCAGCTGCATGGTCTGGTCCACGGGGAAGTAACTTATTTTAAAAATTTGAACATTTATGACATTTTATGACATTGCACGAAGGAGGATGTGGGACTGTGGACCTGCAAACACTGTTAGATTTTCCTGAACAGGTTGTATGGTATTACAAGGTGGATCAATTCAAGTGACACATGATTTCAGCTAGAACATCATCACAGAACTCATCAGTCAACTTGGATTTGCAGTTCTCTCCTGTGGATCTGCTGAATTCTGTATTTTCAAGGATACGACAAGAAGAGGGTCCTTTAGGTTAGGCAGAATGATCAGTTTGCCTACATTATAAAAAATATATGACCCAGAAAGACAGAATCCACTACCTCCCCCCACCCCTCCAGCCACGTATGTAATTTATAAATTTGCCCATGGTCACTGTAAAAGTGACCTTTTGACAAGAGTGAAGATTCCAATTTAGGTAATATTTTTCTGTAGAGTTATGAGGTAAGAGGAAGAAGCTGGCAAAAAGTGCTTCTGCCTATGTGAGGAAATGCATTAACACCAACCCTGAGGGTGGATGGCAGGCCACCTTGATGACAATCACTCATAGGACAGCTGCAAGGGCAGGGAAAGTATTCTGTTTCATGACAATTTGCTGGTCCTGTTTTCCTTATGTCACCATTCAAATTATACAGAAAACCCAGCATGTAGTCAGGACTATGGTAAAAATTCACACAAAATTAAATATATGAATACATTATTGCAGACTTAGTGGGTGATATGAAGAGATCCCTGCTGCTTAATCTAGCACTAAATTTGATCACACTTTGTTTTACCAGGTTTACCTGAAGAATGTGAAAGTCTCAGAATATGTACTGCACATCTTCTTACCCCCTGCAAGTGCTCGTTCTTATATCAGTAGTTGCATTTTTCATC
Source organism: Nycticryphes semicollaris (assembly GCA_013400055.1). Classification (NCBI taxonomy): domain Eukaryota; kingdom Metazoa; phylum Chordata; class Aves; order Charadriiformes; family Rostratulidae; genus Nycticryphes; species Nycticryphes semicollaris. The sequence goes on from VXBJ01003443.1 coordinate 4,431, forward strand.
ACTTTCTCATGAGATTATGGCACAATGAAGACAAAGTATGACATGAAAAATAATTTGCCTCTAAAAGGAAGAAAGAAACCAGGCTAGTTCTAGGAAAACATTGTTTAAAATCCTAAAAAAATGTAAATAAAAACTATTTGGTTTTTCATAATCCTTTTAAAAGAAAATAATTAAGCTCAAGAAATTGTTTAACTGTGTGTAGAGATCATGATGGAATTTATTTTGATTGGATGACCTCATAAAATTATTCACCACTGCTGTGATTTTTTTGAAGGCAGCTCAATAGAGTTTGACTCCCAGTTCCCATTAGAATTTAATGAGAGCTGGGCCTGTAAGTCCCCCAGATTCCTTTGAAAATAACCTAGCCCATGATAAAATAATACAGTTCTGTGCATCCTTAATTCTTGACAGTTTGTTCGTGACTGGAATATTGATTGAAACAGCTACTGCTAGGCCCACGGCCCCTATCACTCTTGGCTGCATTTCCATTATGTCATAAATAGATCGTCCAGCTCGATAGATGATACAAATAGATGGGGATGGACTACTTGCATGGGTTTGCTGAAAAAAAGAAAAAAAAAACCTAATAATAACCAAGCATCTAAGTTCCTTGAACAAGTTAATTGTATGAATTTTAAATGCTCTGAAATGAGTAACTTCAAAGAGCAAATAAGGACCAAAGCAAGACCAAGTCCAACATTAATAATTAGGTTCAAGTCAAATGTCAGCCTGATTGGACAGGTTTAAAATGTTTGTGCTATGCAAGAAACCTAGCAAGTGTGTGGTACCAAAAATGGGAGTTCAATTAAATCTTTCGAAAGGCAATCTTTCTGTAAGCAGAAATATTTAGTATCCCAATAAGCTGAAAATGCATTCAAAACTGAAATGAGAACTGAGGTGACTGAATAAGCAATAGGAATAAGCAATAGGAATAAATGAAATGAGTTGTCAAAAGGAAATATATTTGGGAATAGCCTGAGTGAAATTTCAATCCTTGATTTCATTTTCTTGCATGTTTGTACATTTGTTTCCAGAAGTAAAAGCATTATGGCATTTGGCAAAAAGGTAAGGCACGGAAAGAAAAGAAAAAGTGCTGATGATTCAGCCTCCAGGCTTTCCATAAAATTTACTTGGAAGTAGGATGCAAAGTAATTTATTTCCCAAAACTGCTGAGGAAGAACTGGGACAACTCAGGATAATTATTAGAACAATTTCAGGCTTCTTTCTTCTATGAAATAAAAAAAAAAGCCAAAAAAAAGCTCTGCTCAACAGTAGGGGACTGTATCAAGGTTAGACACATATTAATTTTACCAGAAGATCGTTATATCTGCGGGAATTTTTGATGGACTGAGAGTAGCAGGTCCTGTTTGTATGCTCATCTATTTCAATGGGCTGGATTGATTTGGATTCCTGGTACCTCAGGGGAGCATTTAGAATTGGTTTATTGAGTTTTGGGTCTTTCCCCTTTCCCCTTTCCCCTTTCCCCTTTCCCCTTTCCCCTTTCCCTTTTCCCTTCCTCTTCCCTTCCTTCCCTTTTTCCTTCCCTTTTTCCTTCCCTTTTTCCTTCCCTTTTTCCTTCCCTTTTTCCTTCCCTTTTTCCTTCCCCCCCCCGCCGTAATTTCAATGATAACACATCTAGAAACCTGTTCCTCAAGCACTTCTAATGGGAAAGAGTAAAAACATGATACAGATAGAATGGGTGTCCAAGTCAGTGATATGTCTAAAGACAGTTTAAAGCAAAGTTAAATATGTTTACACAGGTTCAAGTCACCCTTCTGGACACATCTAGTGACACAAAATTGGTCACCCTCGCAGTCAGGAATTTAAGTACAGCCCCTGCGTAGCTGCTGCCCAAGGGTGGTTCTTTGTTTGTTTGTTTCAAAGCCATTGCAGCAGAAGAATGTTAGATAATGACTGATGAGGTGGTTCATGGATGATGATGATGATGAAGTTCTCTCCAAAACAGGTGAGCAAGTATCAAACAAAATACAAAAATGCTTGTTGGAAAATTCAATGATTGTAGTTGAGTGTAGGATCGACAGATGTCAGATTGACCTCCTGAGAGAGGAAAGACAGATGGAGGTAAACATTCAGTGCACTTGACAGTGAAGTCAGCAACATTATAATATAAGGGTGAAAAGGGTGACATTATGGAACTTCACAATACTATCTTCCAATACACTTGTATTTTGAGACTATTGACTTGAATAGAGAGAGTGCTCACAAAGTGGAAGGTTAGTGACTACTTGTGAAGTAGCTGTAATTGTTCATAATATTGTGTTGGACTGGAACAGTCTCACAAGTAATTGTTAGGTTTTCTTTCATATCATGGAATATGTGAAAGAAAGCATGGAAAATTCTGCAGCGTTTTTAACATGTTCAGAAACGCTTCCAGAAAAGTTCTATTTTATTTTGTGAGCACAAGTAATTTCTTCCCTTGCAGAAGACATATTCCCTGTAATCATTTATAGTCAGTGCCAACTTCCATGGCTGAAACTTCAGTTGGAGCTATAGAAAAGTCCACACCAGAGCAGACAATGCCTCTGTTTCTCAGGATCCGTCCAACCAGTGGTGATTTCACATCTGTGGACTTTTTGTGCTTTTTATCTACTTCTGGATCTCCTGCATAATAATGGTTCTGGTCTCACAAGCTGCTGCGTGTTGGCAGCCTCTGACACCACAGAGAGCTGCTGCTGGAGTCAGGAGGGCTGCTTGTGGATGGAAAGGTCAAACTGCCCAAAATAGCTTGCAGGTTCAGAGGCCTGGCTGCAAGCACTCTTACCTTAGAACAAACTCAAATCAGCCAGATTTAAAACGAGACCCAGTGAAAACTGGTAAAAGTTTTCTATGGGGCAATCTGAAATTAGCCAGCCTGAAGTGTGAGCAGCCATCAGTCAAAGTAGCTCTAACTTCTTAAAAATCTGGCCCGCAACATTAGCGAGAGGAAGTTGAAACGATCTCTCTGTGTTTGCTTTATCACGAAACACGGCCCCATCTCTCTGAGAAGACAATTCTGAACTGAGCAGATGTGGATCTAACAACCAAAAAATCCCACTGTGGCCCAACAGAAACACTTATTTGTTTGGATCCTGGAAAGGTTGTAGCTCTCTTTAACTCTCCTAAGAAATAACATTATTTCTGTTTCTCCACTTATTTACTTACCAAAACTCCAGAGCATGTTTGTGTGCTGTGTAATTTAAACAACGATTAATGCTGCACCATCCAATTCCCTACAAAACCATTACTTCAAAATCTGCATAGTCACTGCATTTAAAGAAATAAAATACAGTAGAAGAAGAATTTAAAATCTCATCCTCAGGATAAAGCAGACTTTCATGATCCTTACCTGCCCACATTTAAATAGTTCCAACTGAAGCACAATCTCTTTGTCTTGCATTTTTCTCACCCTACATAAAAAAATAAAAAGGTAGATTATTGTGGAGATATTATGAAGTGACCAGTATAATCTAATTTCTGAAAAGAATTATCCCAGTCCTACATACAGTAGGGATGAAAGAAAGCTCTTTTTTGCCTAGCTTCAAATTCACCTCCGCTTTCTGAATTTTGCACATTTACTGCGGACATCCTCACAATCGAGCCTGTGTTTGAAATGAAAAGATGTGGAAGAGGGGAAATGTCTGGATGTGAGCAACAGCCTGAAAAATATGGACAACATATCCTCAGAGAGTAAAACTAATAGAGGCACACTGTGAATAAAAAGAACAGAGATTGTGAAAGAGATATAGATGAAAATAAATAATATGAGGGCAAAAAAGCCATGTCAGTTTCCCTATCTATTTAATAATTTGTTGTTGCAAATACGTTTAGTCACAAATTATGCACTAATAGTTAATTAACTATCTACTTCTAGATTCTCATGTCATTATTCATCTTTAAAAGTATCTGATATGATGGTCATTAATGAGTTCCATATTTTTCTAATAGCTTTGCCAACCCTGTATTATGACTGCTCATTCATTGACCTTTTTTTGCCATGTGGTTTGATCAACTTTGAATTATTAGCATTTAAATATGCTAACAGAATATTGAAGTCTCATAATACAATGTTGTTTGTAGCAAAATCATTAATGTGATAAGATGCAGATCAAAAGGAATGTTCACCAAAGTGAATACAAATGATACAATACAGAATTAATATGAAAAGATGAAACACAGTGAACAATAGACTTCCATTAATGTATTAGTGAGCATATTAATGACAAAATTTCTAAAAGATATGATGGAAAGCCTCTACTAAGGAAAAATAAGGAGCATTTCCCAGAATATAAATACTTTCCTAAATGAGCCAATTTGAAGTTTGATTCGGTATTTTTTCCTGCAAGCTTGTGTCAAATTTACTCATTTGTCAAAAGCACTAGTTTACATAAATAATAAAATAGATAAATGCTTATGGTAATAAACAGTGTTCCAAATGCTACTTTAAAGTGATCATCCAGACTCTTTTCCTCTGGGCTGGTGAGTCATTCAAGGGGTAGTACAAATTTATCCCCACAGATTGAAATCCAAGCCAGAGATTCACAGTTTGGGGGTTGCTAGATCATGTGTATTCTTTCAAAGGCAGGTCATTAGGAATCCTCTTAATGAGGCGCTTTTACTGCTTGGGGTAATCGTGATGTAGGTTAGGGCAATGAATCTAGTGAGGGATATGGAGAATAAGCCTTATGAGGAGAATCTGAGGGAGCTGGGGTTGTTCAGCCTGGAGAAAAGGAGGCTGAGGGGAGACCTTCTCGAACTCTACAACTCCCTGAAAGGTGGTTGCAGAGAGGCGGGGGTTGGTCTCTTCTCCCAGGTCTCAGGTGACAGGACAAGAGGAAATGGCCTCAAGTTGCACCAGAGGAGGTTCAGATTGGATATTAGGAAAAATTTTTGCTCTGAAAGGGTTATTAAGCCTTGGAATGGGCTGCCCAGGGAAGCAGTTGAGGCACCATTCTGGAGGTGTTTAAAAGACGAGTTGACATAATGTTAATGACATAATTTAGTGGTGGTTTTTTATCGGTTAGGTTGATGGTTGGACTAGATGATCTTAAAGGTCCCTTCCAACCTAGACAACTCTATGATTTTATGATGTAGAGACACTTGTGGATGCAGAGAACAGAATCTTTCCAGTTCCAGCCTGGTTTCCAAACCAATGAGTTATTAGCTATTCTCTAGTGAATGGGCAGAAATTTCACTAGTGTTTTATTAAAAAGTTCAAAGAGACTCAAAAATGGCATTGTCCACCTGCCACAGTTGTGTTGTGCTATCAGGAGTATTATGCTACTGACATCAACTTCCCGACCCTTTTCCCAAAAGAAAACAAGAAAAACATAGAGCTTACTAATCTCTAAAGATTAATGTAATTTTTCTTCATATTCCCTCTCTCTAGCTATCCTCAAAATAATTTTGTTTGGGTCTGGATCCTTATAGTCTCTAAAGACTTTGTAATAACATCATCAATATGATGTTTTTGTGTGTAGTTGTAGCTCAAAACAAAATCAGTTTGTTGCTGATAAGATATATTTAGATGTAGATAGATAGCTATAACAGAAAACCCACATATGGTCAACCATAAGGATAATACTAATTCCTATATCTTCTATCTTCTGAAATGTAAACTTCCAGACCTAAATAAGTGGCAAAATCCTCACATTTCTGCACAAGAAATCTAACACTGCCCCTTTTAAGCCCATGTCTGGCTTTTTAGCAATATAGACTGGTGGAGCAAATAACTAAATTAAGCCATAAAAATTGTTTTTCTTCTCTGTGCCATTTAAGAGAGAGGGTGAGTAAAATGCATTATTCAGTTAATATGAGGCTGCTTCATGTATCAGAAATTGCACAGTTGACAACCACACTTGAGTTACAATAAAGTTTTTTAGTGGTGTCAAGCAGCACATCATGCAATTTCTGATTTGCTTTAATAAAATCACAATGTTTGGTAACAATATATGGTTACATCTTGAAAGGTTTCTAATCTTTGTTTACATTAACTTAGGATGGTTGAGATATGTGAATTTTAATTCTTCATCCAGAAAGTTATATAGGCCAAGAATAGGGACAATGTTATTCAGGAACAGAGTCAAGAAGAGAAAGAGGAGGTTTTTAGGGGACCGTGCAACTACAAGTCAGTAACCTCACCAAAGATAATCAATTGCTATCCAGGGTTTATTCAAGTATTCACAACTCAGGGCTAAGAAGGATTGGAAAACTGCTTGAAAAATTTTAAAAGCAAGGAATAGCTATGAGAGGAAACAAAGAGACTCATACCTGGAGCTGGCACACAACCGGTGCTGTGTCTTCCCATGTATCACTAGCTACTTGAAAGAGAAAAAAAACTCTAGAGAAGTCTCAATAAAAAGGAAGGCCTGATATCTTTCTCTTTGTAATACAAATACTTCGTAATGCAGCTCAACTTCACTCAGCTCTTTGGAGATAGGGACTTACAGTTTAGAATTTCTCAGAATATCTGAACCTTCCTTTTGAAAAATAATGTTCTCAGTTGCAAATCAGTGTTGATGTGGAAACTGAAAAGTAGGATTACTTGAGCTATGTTTGTAAAGTAGGCCAAGAGCATGAACAAGAAAAATCTGAAATATTCACTTTTTAATAAAGAAACGTTCTTTAAAGATCAGGTTATTTACAGAAAGTGCACAGGAATACATTTGCAGTGCTTGTGATGTAAGAAGAAGATTGCTCATAAAAGCAGGAAGAACAGGGTTTTGATTTCTCAAGTGGGACAGAATGGTACAGTTCTGGGTAACATATGTTTATAAAGATTTGAAGCTGTAAAACACGTAGTTCCCGAAGAGAGGAACTAATGGAACCTGGTTTCCTATGGATTTGTGCCCTAATTTTGTTAAATGCATGCTGCCAACTTCACAATTACTCCTCTTTTCCCCATGATACCCTCCCCTGAGCAAGCAATAGTATTTGCGGTGGGTAACTGGATGCTGTGGGTGTGCTCCCAGCCCGGCTCACTCCCTGCTGCTCTGTGGGTCTGTCTGCCTGCCCTTTCGCAGGGACAATAATTCTGGACTTTCCTCCACCCAATTTCTGACTTCTCCTCACATAACTCCTTTCGGATCTGATCGATTGCAAAGTTATCAGAAGGGGGTCGACAGAGCGACAAGCACGATCAAGCGAGCCTTATTTCCTTTGAAAACCAGGCTGAAAAATGAAAGTGTAACTAGGGAGAAGTAAAGCAGAGAATGATTGATTTCTATATACACTACTGAGCAAAAAATTATTAAGACATGTTGTTACCTAGGAATGTAGTGCTAGTCATGTACAAATGAGCCAGAGACTGGCATATAATTGAACATGGGAAAACAAGTAGGGTAAACAAGGCTGAGCTAAGCCAGCATCGACTAACCTTTGTGAGCAAAGGTAATATGAAAAAGACATGACCAGATGCAATGCAACTAAGTCTAAAAAAACCCAACAAACACAATAAAGCCACTGATCTGAACAAATTGTTCTGAGGTCTTCGCTGCTTTACTGAAGTGATGCCTTTTCTTTTAAATCCCATGTGCTTGGGTCAGCCTTTCAATTGTAGCAAATAGAATTTGTGGCCTAGATTCTGATAGTTTTTACACTATTGTCATGGATAAGTAAGTTTCCTGAAGTCACTGAGTTATTTGGATTTACAGTGTAAACAGGGACCTGGCGTGGGGACTTATTACTCCAGTATCTCTGCTTGATCCTTGTAAAGTTACAGGCTGGCATTTTACTTTGCTTTCCTATTAAACCAGAAAGATGGCAGAAATCAGATAAACACAAAACATTAGAAGTTTGCCAAGAGTGTAACTGATTAAACAGTGCAAAAATAATATGAAAGCAGAGCCTTTGCTTATTTTCCAAATCTTTTTGTCAACTTGAAATGGCTTTCTGTTATTACCTGTTTTAAAAAAAGTAATCCTCAGTTAGTACCGAAAAACCTTCAAAATCCCAACTATCACAAAGCTTTCGTAAGGTTGATTATTCCTGCGGTCTAACTTCTTCAGTTTTGGAGGTAAAACTGTATACAGACATGCACATGCATGCAGAATACAGGAAAATATTCTTCCTTACTCCATTTCACTACCAGTGATTCCAGGTGTGGTAGATACTCTTGGAGCATGTGTGTGTATACATATATATATATATAAATGGAAATAGTGTCCAGTTGAGCAGTTGCTGATATTTTAGTAGAGGAGGATAAGCAGCCTTTCCAGTTTCCATGCTTCTTTTTTCACTATATTTTAGAATCAATTCTTGAGACAGGTGCTTTCATTGAATATATTTTCCAGTGTCCTGTGCTTTTTCATGGCCTCTAGTCGCAATTAAGCTGCTTCAAAGTAGCATTTTGCTGTACGTGCAGAGTCTGGGGATCTTCTTAACCCAAATGAACATCAGCTGTGCTCTGATCATGTACATATCTGCTAGCACATTTGAAACTAGAATGATAAATCTGGGATGTACTCCTGTCATAAGACAAACTCTCAAATCACAATGAGTTGTTTGCCGTGTTGGTACTAATCCAGTGCTGCCTGTTACAATGTACTAGCTAAGTGGTATTTCCAGACTGCTCATTGTGTCTTGTTCTTTGTTGATTTTTCTCATTCTGCGTGTTTGAACTACTTTAGCTGGAAGTACTTAGCTGAGAGATTCACAGAAAGAACACATAGCATGGGGTGGGTGACCTATGAAGTCAGACATGAAAGGTTCCTGTTTGGCTATTTTTCAATGCTGTTTCACTTGAATCTGAGGCATTACTAGCTGTGACATTGCACAGCAGTCATTTTGTTTCCTCATAGTAGCTAGACAGATTTATCAATTTCTTTTTTTCTTGTTCTTGATGATTTTTTTTCCCTGTTGTTATTCTAAAAGGAAAGAGGAAAGAAAATGCCATATTGGAATCTGAAAGACAAATTCATTATCAAATTCCTTTTACGATTCATGCTCTGAGAGGAGGGTCACACTACAGAAATATTTGAGGTTGGGGTACAATATCTATTTAATGAGTTCTTTGGCAAGTGAAAGGCATTTGTTGCTAGCAAAACCTTTTTCTTTCTTTCTTTCTTTCTTTCTTTCTTTCTTTCTTTCTTTCTTTCTTTCTTTCGCTTTCTTTCGCTTTCTTTCGTTTCTTTTTTTTTTCTTTTTCCAACCAAAAGCTGCGCAGCAGAGTGGAACTGAGGGTCAAAGTTTAAATACAGTTTGCTGTGCCACCTGGTTTTGATCTAGAGCTCAAGCGTGTGACTGGCAACACTCACTGTCACAGCAGGGAGACCTGGTAAGGGGGGACAGAGCAACATTTCTCTCTTTATTTCTCAAATTGTGAAAGGTGTGAGATTGACAGCCTTGGAAAAAACAAGTCTCTTGTTTTATTCACAGAGAAAAAGGATGGCAGGACAATCATAATACAATCTTCCCCCATGGTGCTTTGCCCATTTGTTTCAGGCCTGCTTTGGCTGAACTGTCTGGAGGGGGTGAGGAGATCACTTTTTCTTTTGACCGATTCAGTCTTTGTCCCTCTGCTCTGACTCCCCACCAGGGTGCCAATTGTGGTTGTCGTCTTTTTTTGGGTAGTTGCCACCTGTCCATTAGAAACTGGCCAGGGACCAGGAATTCACTTCGCATTGGCCACAGAGTAGATGTCATAGGCTCAAATTAACATTTTAGACACTGGGTCAGGATTTGAAAAAGCATTTCAGAGATGAAAGGCAATGTATCTCTTCTTCCTCGATTACTTATTTATGGAGTTACTGTGTATTTGAGCTACATCCACATCCATTTGCCTAGTCTCTATCTGTTGTAAACTTTCTCTACTTAATTATTATATATATTTTTTAAGAATTATTAAAGTTCTGAGGTAGATTGGGAGCCTTTTTGCTACAGTCTGTGCAAACTTTGGTTTGTCTTCCTCAGCTGGCAGAAGAAATTTGCCTCCGAGTCTTGTGGCTCCCTTAAGGGTCTCTTACACTATACAAGCCTCAGAGAATAGCCTGACACAAGGAATTAAAAAACCTTGAAAAGAGGTATCATGACTATGGGAGAAAGATCTCATGAAAAGCAAAGGAGATCAGTATTAGAGGTAAGAATAAACATAAAGATGGGACAGAACATGAAAACAAAATGAACAGGTAGCTCACAAATAAGTATTGAGTCTGAGCAACGTTTTTTTTTTTCAGGAGTTGTCCAATTGACTATAAAGGAACTTTTTGGGGATGAAACATTTGTCATTGTGTATCAGAATCTAGTTGGTGATTTAGGGACTTGTCAAAATTGCACAGCTGTATCCATAATGTCTCTGGTCATAGAGGCGATTTGTCTGTAAGACTGTGGCACTAAAGGAGCTATGATATATAAGGGTGTTGGTAATGCACTGTACTGTGGACATCCAGAACAAGATATAGATGTACTAAATCTACCACTGTTCTGTCACTGGGAATAGCTATCATAATAACATACAAAGCCATAAGCAAGGAGATAAAATTAAAAAAAACTACCAAAACAAACATTCATGCCATATTTGCACACTCCTTCCAGTTTTCATCAGTAAAATGAACTGGGAAAAAAATCAGCAGTGTTAGCAAAAATGTGTTTTCTCATTATGGAAGATGGAGGTGGGAACATTCTTCTTTTAACCTTTATCAAAAGCCAGGGATTTACAATGATTTATACTTAAGGAACTAAATCTCCAGAAGGACATGGTGCTTTGAAATAGTTTTCTTTGAGATACCTTGCTGACCAGTGCAATCCTTCGGTCCCGTTTCGTGCAGAGAGTGTCTAAAACGCTATGCTGCAAAAGCATATTCCTCTGGTTTGGGTGAATCTTCCAAAGTGGCGTGCAGCTCTGTAAAGGCAGTGGAAAAAAATTACTTACCACACAAATTATAAGAAATTTCTATTGTGCATTTAAATTCCTGTGTTATAATGATACTCTTGAGTGTTGTATAATGGGCAGTGTTATTCACTGGAAGGGTAGGTAAAGGGGAAGCTCTTGTTTTTTCCCGTCTGAAAAATGGATGCCTAAAACTGCCTGGCACTACAGTTGTTACCTTTGGGGTTGCACAACTGCAGTCAAATTTTCAGCTACAGCTCGGTCTTCCAGGTTATATATATATTTTTTTTGGTTTTATTTTGTAGCTTACCCAATTGCAACAAAGTTGTTCTAATCAAGAAAGGACACCTCGTTTGCTTACTCTAGAAGTGCCCACCCAGGCTGCCCACCAGTCAAGGTCTCAGTGCTGATATTGATTCCATGCTTGACATCTCTAATGAAATAAAGGACCCCATTGCATTTTTCCCAAGGGAAAGAGGTATCCACAGTAACCACTTTTAACTTAAGACTGAAGAAAAATGTTTTATTTTTCTTTCATTCAAGTCTATGCATTACTCATGTTTTTTATTGGAAACCTGATCCCTGTAATTTAAAAAAGAAAACTCTCACTGCAGTGATAGCAACTGGTTAGTTCAGAAACAAGCAATGTTTAAGACACAGTCATTTCAATGAGATGCTGTATCAGCTTTCCAAACTACATATTTCCTCTGTGCACTCATCACACATGATCAAATGTAATGTTTTGTCAGTTTTTAGACACTTTGCTATTAGAGTTACATCTTTTCCTTCATCAAACTAAGGCTCTGCTGAAGGACAGATTGTACAAATAAACATCAGTTGGAATGTTTTTAAAGAGCAATTGTTTACTGATTGAAATACAAAAACTGTTGCTCATGCTTGGAGATCAAATTACATGCTTAAGAGAAAGCAAGCTACATAATTCATTGACTAGTGACTCATAAGAAACATCAGGCTGTGCCTTTTGATGTGAAGAGTTGCAGAATATCTTGTCTTTATTAGATGGAGCACTAGATGACAGGTTTTTTTCTTAAAAAACAGTGCCACTATATATAGCTGTTAAAACTGTAATCTCTCTGCAAAGGGGAGCTGTGAAGAGGATGATCCATAATGTTCAGGTTAAGGAGTGTTTTGTTTTAAGACGAAGTATTAAACTCTATTTGGATTCCCAGGGGTGTATTTTTTGCCACACGTGGTCTCCCACTTTGGGTCATTGGGAACTGGACATGGAGCAGCTGTACACAAGTGGGAGGAGATTATATGGGGTCCTCCTACAAGGATATATGCATGTCATTGTTAGCTCCTGTTCATACCTTCAGAGAGGTCTCCATACTGTGGGCACAAAGGAAGGACTGGAGTTTCTATTGAGGTTGTTAAAGGAAACGCATTAAGGATTTGCTCAGAGTATTTTTCCTATCCATGCCTGTGGATAAATTACTTGGTATTTTTCCATTATAATTTTATATGTGTGGTTAATAGTGCTGGCTGTGTCACCAGAGCTTTTGTGAGAGAATGTATGAAGCACACATAAGACACATAAAAATGCCTGTGGAAAAACTTGACCAATTACACATAATTTTCTTGAAATGGATCTACCTGGTCAAACATAAAAGAAATTGGCAGTAGGCGTGTACTTAATGAAGTAGCAATTCCAGAGCTGTTACCTTAGTCTCACACTGTAAGGGGATTCTCTGAAAATCTCACGTATTGGAATCCTACGACTCCAAGAGATCTAAAATGAAAAAATAAATAAGTCTATTTTTCAAGACAGTAGAAGAAAAACTCAATCTCACATTTTCCAAGACTCATAAAATGAAGATAATGAATGCCAGACATGTAACTCTCCGTTTTTAAGATAATGGACTATTTTCTATGAAGTGTGAAGAAAGATGCGGGGATTTGATTAAAGAATCTTGTTCTTGGTGATTCATGATTTAGCAACATGGTCTGACCTTGTAGTTGACCTTGTTTTGAGCAGGAGGTTTGACTAGAGACCTGAATTCTGCTGTGATTCTGCATTGCTGAAGAAGCAAAACAGTTTGTAGACCTCTTGGGAGATAACACTGACTGAACAAAAGCCCAAGACTCCACACAACTTTGTTGTTGTCAAGCCTAGAAGATATAGTAAGACATCTGAAAAGCTCAGGAGAGGTTGTTTACTCCTGTTTTGTAAAATTTCTGTTTTCAGTTAGGAACAAACTGGTATCAAGTTTTGAGGTCTATTTTCTAGTTTGTACACCATAGCCACAGAAAAATACAAGGGGACAGAAATTACTATGAGGAAACACAGACATATACTGTACAGTTGTCTACTGTCATGCTAGTCACCTTAGATTACCTTAATAGTAATATAGAAAAATGGGTGCTTTTGGGCACCTAGTTTAGGTGTCTCATTTAAGATAAGATGAATTTCTTGCTAGAAGGCCTGTTTCTTCCCCCAGGGTAAAAAGACCTACGATAACTATCACAAAAGTAGAATCCCACCCTTGCTGACCCAGATATGTTATTACCCCCAAAATAAGATGGGTAAAAGAGAGAACTAAAAAAGAGCTGATGATTCCATTTGTGTCCTAAGAGTTGAGGGAATGAGCTTGTCGCATTTTCCAACCAAAAGATGGGGGCTGAATCTCTATCTTCAGAGTCCCATGCGAGTGTATTTCTTGCACAACTACATCTTTTTCTTTTATTTTAATAGCAGACAAAGCATGTAGGCCTCGTACTTGCAATAAGAACATCTGTCTCTACAGATCTTCCCACTTGCCAGCAGAGGTGCATCCATTTCAGCGGAGCCACAATTGCTGCAGAGGAATGTCTGCTTGCAAGACCAGGGAGTGGACAAGAGAAGGGGAGGTGGAATTTATTCATTCAGAGAGCAACACAATAAAATACAGAAAGAAGGGATTTAATTTTCTGTGTATTAATGAAAAAGGAAGCTCATATTTTCGTGTGCATACAACCCACAGGTCATATGTTAAAAGAAGCTCCCCCATGTTTTATTAGTTGTGTTGTTGATAGATTGGTAAGGGGTAATACAACAATATTTGTCCCATATAACTCTCCCTTTCTTTTGTGTCTTTCACTCCCTGGAACACATTTCCTTTCCTCACACAGCCTTTCCCCTGTCCCAGGCCCTGACTCCCCTTTGATTCTGACTATATAAGATTATTGAGAGTTAATTTTCAAGCACCAGTCTTCTCAAACAGGTGTGGGTTATGGTTGACAATGAATAGCCATAGATTTGAATCAAGGAAGGGAGATATGTGAGACTGAAAGAACAAGGGAAATCTGATGTGCTTCTAAATAAATCAGCCCACACCAAGAGCCCAAAGCAAAGGAGTTTATAATTTCTACAAAAATAGTTGGAAAAGGAATTGAAAATATGTATGTCTCTATTTCCCTTCCTACTGTCACTGCTTTCTGTTAATTGGTTTGGCAGTTTCTCTGTCAGAATGTCCTGATTGACTGAGGAATACTGAAATATATTGAAAGACATGGTTTACAGGTATTAAGACTTTAGTCCTGGATGTTGCAGCATTCCCAGTAGTATCTGGGATCAGCTGAACCAGATACAATTGCAGGATTTGTGGCTAGTCGCACAGCCATGAAAGCATCTGTGCTTCTTTCTATACTTCTGAGCAAGCCCAGGAAGTTCACAGAGATGCTAGATGTGCATGAAGCAACATCTGATAAATTCAGCAGAACAGAGATCTGTTAAGTTTCCATGTCTGTAAAATATTTACTAGAGTTTTGTGGCACTACAAAGGAAATGACTAGACAAGCATGCAACCTACAGAGAGGAAGCTGTATGTGCTATAGGGCAAATGCTACTAATAGTCTGTAAAATGAATTCCCTCACTAGGTTTAAAAAATGCTACTGTGAGTCCAGAGGTAATGGTTCTACTGTGTAGATGAACTTGTTGAACAATTATTTTCTTTTAGAACATCTTTACTAAACCATCTAATATTTGGATTATAACATTACCATAAAATCTATAAGGTTTCTTTTATTGACCTATTATGAAGAAATCCCTGTAGGACAGGTTATATGCCCTGGAGGAGTACTGGTCACTAACATAGCACAAATAGACACATAAAACTCTGATAGCTATAAAATCAAAATAAAGTATAAATATAAGTGTTTATATCAACCAGCCTATTGCCAGCAATTCAGGTACGCAGAGGTACATGATTGCTTGTACAGTTGCAAAGCTCAAATACCCTTCTTCGTTCACCACACCAGAAATTGTGATTTTTTTAAAGACTTCTGCCCTACTTCCTAGTTTTAGTCTAATTCTCATCTTCTCTTTGTATTGAGTTTGCGGGACAAGACTTTAGTAGCGGGGGGCACTGTAGGGGTGGCTTTTGTGAGAAGCTGCTAGAAGTTTCTCCTGTGTCTGACAGAGCCAATGCCAGCTGGCTCCTAGGTGGACCTGCTGCTGGCCAAGGCTGAGCCACTCAACGTTGGTGGTAGCACCTCTGCGATAACATATTTAAGAAGGAGAAAAAGCTGCTGCACAACAGCAACTGCAGCTGGAGAGAGCAGAAAGAATATGTGAGAAAAGCAACTCTGCAGACACCAAGGTCAGTGAGGAAGTAGGGGGAGGCACTGGAGCAGAGATTCCCCTGCAGCCCATGGTGAAGACCATGGTGAGGTAGGCTGTCCTCCTGATGCCCATGGAGGTCCACGGTGGAGCAGATATCTACCTGCAGCCTGTGGAGAAGCCCATGGTTGGACAGGTAGGTGCCTGAAGGGGGCTGTGCCCCTGTTTAACATTGGTTAAATCCTTATCATTATAGACACCATTATGACAGTGGCCTATTTGAACAGAGTAGTGCTGAGCTATCTACCACCTGCTGAAACAGTGGGAAACACCCCATCAAGTCACTTACTCCTGCTTTAATTTTCTGACTTTGGGGCAGTTGTTTCTGAAACTAGTTTGTTCTGTTGAAGAAGAAACCTAGTCATCTGAGTGTTCAACTGCTGTCTGACAGATTGACTGGTTACAACCTGATCTACCACCAAATTTTGCCATGTCATTTGCTTTCATACACAGCTTTGAGTTTTGTTCATGAAAGCCATTGCCAGACTGAACCAGCTCTCTGAACCCCACAGTTCATTATGAGTCTGTGGATAAACAAAACATCCCTCCTGTTCCAAAAATTTCTGGTTAGCTGCAGGCTTCCCTGACACTTGTCAGATAACTCAGCATGGAAATCATAAGCATGTGGGAGCAGAGGTATCTCAAAGAACTGGAACAGACTTGAACACAGAGGTGTGGGGCGAGACTTGCAATGGGGAAATGTTACTGTAAAGAAAGGTGAATTTCCTCAACAGTCCAGCTCTTCTTGGGCACACAGGAATATTTTATGTGTGTTTTATAGCCCATTGCAGTAGCTGTAGCTACTGAGTTTATGTAGAATTACACAACATGTGCCATTACCAGTAGTCCTTTGTTTTTTTTCACTAATAATATCAATTATTCTAGGCAAAGTTTTAAACTTTCTAAAGGGAATTGTTATAAGAGGTCCTTTACTGCCACACCTCACTGTCCTCACCCTTATCTTTGATGTGATTAGAAGATATCTCCTGAGTTTAGTTTTGCATATGTGAGTGTGGCTCTGTCTTTGTCACTTGAGACTATGAGAAGAGCTACACACTTCAACCAGGGGAGAAAAGGGAGAGGACAATTGTATTTTAATCTTTGGTAATATAAGCAGCTTGGGGTGCTTAAAAAAATGTTCAGGACTTGGGAAATGACAGAATATGGCACAAGGCCAGAGAGGTACCAGCAGACTGCAAAGGAAACCAATGAAATATCTGAGATAGCCTCATATTTGTTGGTGCTGTGGAGGATTCTGTGCCATCTGTGCTAGGATGTGCATGAGAACCCAGTGACAATGGCCATCTTGCGTGGCCTGAGGCAAAGAGGGTCTGAAATGTACCTAGAGCACAGAACAGTGTTGGATGAGGATCAAAGATACTGAATATCCCAGGTGCTCTTCAAGGTTCAGATGAAATGGGCCTGGGTACAGCAATAACTCACTATCAGATTAAACACGGTGCTTCTTGAAATAAAGTTGTTATTTCCATGACTGTATCCTCCCTTCTTCCCTTTCCCAGTGCTTGACAGCAGGGAGCAAACAAAAGCTCCTTTGGATCTTGCCAATTTACAAGTACAACTTGCATGGGCAATCAAAAGCAAAAAAGAAGAAAAAAAGGAAGATAATATTATTAGCAACCCCCAATTATTCCCAAATGCATGCTTTTGGCAGTGTAAGCAGTTGGAACATCTAGCTACATAAACCAATACATTACTAAAAATCATGCCTAAGCATTCAGATAAAATACATGGACAATTTAAAATTGTCCTTGCAAGCTATCCAGTAACCAGTTATTTAGACTGCAGGGTTTTTATGAATAAAATTGTAAAGCAAACCTACAATGTAAATATCCAATCCAAAATGCCCTAGCTTTCCAGCCGTAGAGTCCAAAACAAATTATTTGCATGCTGTGTCTGAATTTTGAGGTGGACAGAGAGCTAGTTTGCTGCTGGGTCAGAGGGTGAAACTTTGAATTGGCTCAAAAAATGAGACCAGCTTGGACATCCTTCCCTATTTGCAGAGCTTTGGATTTTTCTTGGCAGAGGAATCCTTTGTTTCCCAGCATAACCTTGAAAATATTTTCAAGCAGTTTAAACCATGCTTGTATATTCCTGGGGTCACATCTACTTGGGACATGCACAGACAGACAGAGAGGGGGGAATGGAAACCTGCCCTGGTGTTTATCTGCATTATTGTCAATTATAGGTAGTAAGTGTTGAGCAAAGAGCCCCTCAAACCTGATAATACAAATTTTGAAGCAGAAGGTGGTGAGACACTGGAACAGGTTGCCCAGAGAAGCTGTGGCTGCCACATCCCTGGAGGGGTTCAAGGCCAGGCTGGATGGGGCTTTGAGCAACCTGGTTTGGTGGGAGGTGTCCCTGCCCATAGCAGAGGAGTTGGAACTTGACAATCATTAAAGTCCCTTCCAACTCTAACCATTACATGATTCTATGATTTTTTGCCTATCTGTATGGGAATGTGGGCATAGACTGCCCTGGACAGTCCACCTCCATGTGGATGTGCTCTCTGTAGGCTGTCCATTTTCTGTAGATTGGTAGAACAGCTTTCCATAACCCTCCCCAGTCAGCTCAGAGAGCAGCACTTCTAGGTCTTTAGCAATGTCAGTTGGCAGCTTTCTTGAGCCTTTAACATCGTCACGAAAACCACATCAACTAAGATCAGTCTTTACCAGAACAAGCTTGGCAATATTCATTCTTATTTACATTCTATTTACTTTACACTTAATGCTTGGCATACCACACAGTCTCCCATCATCATCTGAAGCCGAGAAAATTACCCCTGCACTCACCCTGCTGACTCTAAATTGTTATTAGAAAAGCCACCATGATACATGTTTCAGTTCATTATTTCTGGGAAGAGTTATATAGAAAATTTTAAGAAATTTTCTTTACCAATCTTACTCTATTTGATAAATTGCTAAAAATATCTGCCTTAACCTGTTTTCACCACTGGCCTCATTTGGGATATCTGTAAGAGGCATCCCCTTCAAAATGAGTGAAAACCAATTTTATGTCAGAAGAAGAAGAAAAGAAGAAGGGAGGTGTCTGTCAAATGCCCAAAAGTGTTATGAGCCTGTGACCCTTGATACATGGGAGGGAATGAATGAAAGGGACTAAAAGAAATGTAAGAAATTGCTTCAAGACAGCATGTAGCTACTGTGCCAGAAAAAGCAGATGGCAAAAAAGGATCATGTAGAATAAAGAATGCAAAGATTTGTATCCCAGAAGCCAGTATGCAATACAAATAACAGCGCACAGTTCCTTTGCTATTCCTTACTTAGTTTCAGTTGTAACATAACAAGAAAGCTCTTCCATTCATCCTCAGAGGGGACAAAAAAAAAAGCCACAGATATAATACTTACAGATGTGCCAGTCAGCAGGAGCTATTGGAACATAACAATTTAAATGGTTTTCTTTTGAGCCATTTTTGTTGCTTGTTTTGCAATGTCCTACATATTAACTTTTCAAAATACTTCTACATTTTTCCCAGAAAGACATTTCTTATAGGAAGTCATACAATAACTTATCAATTACCTAAAATCAAAGCCAAATCCCCACAAAACAGGACAGTCAGTACACTTGCTAAGGCTGTCCTTGATGAGCTCGTACCGTCATCTTGTTTTGCAACTGCCTCTGTAGCAAACCACTCAAAATTAACAGGCATGCCTCTGTGTCTCATTCACTTCTAATATCTTTCTCCCTTGAGTTTTTCACAGGTGATCACAAATTTCATCAATAACAGGGACACCTGAAATGTTGAGATCAAGCCTTCTTGTAGTGCATGCCCTGAATGCCTTCAGTCTACTGATACTGCGTTTTGAAAGCAGGTTGTGTGTGCTCTGGGTCTGCAGGCTTTCTTCATGTCAGAGTTCTATAGCCTTTTTTACAGCTCTGGGGGCAAGGGTAGCTCAGAAGATGCTGATGTTCACTGATGGCATTGTAAACTGTACTCCCACCCTGTTTGCATTCATTCCACTGCAGACACCATCACTGCCTTTTGACCACCTACGTTCATTCTGTGAGACTTCCTTGAGGATGAAGATACAAAGAGACAAAGGCAAAACTGAGGAAAAAGTAACAGTATTAGAATATGGGCAGCCTGTTAAATAATTCTCCCACTCAGAAGAGGATTAAAAGGGTACTGTTTTGCAGGACCCAGCTAACGGCTTTACATAAGAGAGGAAATAGCATGTGCAGCTTAAAAATTAACCAGGATAACTCCTACTTTTATGGACCCCACAGATAAAGCTCTCTGAGTTCTTTTGCTTCTAAGTAGTTCTGATTTTAGTGTGAAACTGTTATAGGGATGTGGCGAGCTTATCATGCAGTACCAAAACGTGGCCTTCCCTGTCTGAAGTCAGTAAGTCATCCCAGCTTTGCATCATAATTCAGATTTAATTGTTATTTCCTCAGTGTGGAATGACCATTCTGCCATATACAGATGGTCAGTGAGTGCCCTCAGAACCCATCATTTTCTATTTACTGTCTGTCATCCTAACACTCATTTTTCTCTGCTATCATGGTATTCAATTTCCTGATAACTAAATGTGCTGTCTCCTCACCAGATACAAACCAAGCCAGCAGCTTTAAATCTGACAAGGAGGGAGAAGCTAGCTCTGAAGAAAGGGTGAAGAAAGACAATTATTGACTGAAACAGCCTCAAATTCTCATAACCTCTTGAAAGTCACAACAATATTTCACAGTTCACAGCAAAAATGGTCACCAGCAGCAGCAAGCAAAACAGTGGGGTAGGGACAGTGGTGCCTGTCTTCCACACAGTGCATGCTCTCTCCACACAGTGACTCACTGCGAGATCAGTCTGAGTGGGAAAATTGCAACACTAGTACCTGTATGGCAGTATATCTATTAACCATATTACTTCATGGGGACACAGGGAAAACCAAGAGTAGGGACTTTCATGTCCTTTCTCCTTTTCTGGGGTGAGCTGCACTTCCAGATGCCAAATCTGTGACAGTAAATTAAATATATCTGGGACTAGTTCTCTGAAGCCAACTTGAAAGGAGCAGCCTTTCCACACTAACTTGCTCTTCCAGTCCCCCAAGGAGGATGCCTGTCTGTCCTGGGTCCCTAATGATGCCTGAGCTGTGGCTGAAAACTGGTCAAGGGAGACAATCATTGGCTGCAACAAAACCTTATCAGTGTCAGTGCTAACAATTTAGCCAACAGTATCCTAGGGCTTGGGAGCAGTCCCTTGAGTTATTTAACTTACTAGTGCAGTTGAGCCCACTGAGATTGAGAGAGGTTCTGAGGGTGACTATCCCTTACACGCGAGTTGTTGGCTTTGTCTCTTCCCTTTTGTAAGAAATCTTTTTCGTCTCTTTGTTGCAATTTGACCTTATTGTAAATGAAGACAGTACATGATGCTGCCGATGCCGATACTCATCAGCAGCAAACAATGTTTCTCTTTAAGGGGTTTATGTCATATTTATTTCATTGTTTCTATAAAAAAGCTAAGTAGAAAGTGCTGGAGTGACTATGATTTTTTTAATTAAACTTCTACTATATAAATTTTTATTATTTAATTAGGGCTTTTATTTCTACAGGCAAGGCTAAGTGGAAATGCCACCAACTTGCATGTTAATTTACAGGCCAAATTAACACTAAATCCACCTATATCATGTCTAGAGTACATCCAGTGAATGTTTATGTTTTGGTGTTGCCCCATCTTTATGTTAGGGTACTTAGAAAGCTGAAGACCTGTCTGTGTCATCGCCCTCTGTTCGCTTATTCGCTTCTCCTCTTTCTTGTTTCTCTGAACAGCAATTCTTCTCATTTCTAATAATCTGTGACCTCCTTCTCACCAGCAGAGATGGCATTGACAGGGCTGTTGGTGTCCACCGATATGAGATGATTTGACCTGGTTTCCTGCTGCTGCTTCTCCCTCTTGTGTTTGCTTGCATGCAGTGATACATGCCTGGTGCACAGAAGATGAGAGAAGATAGAGCAGGAATAGTATGGGAAGACAGGCTCGGTGGCATCTGGAGAACATGAAAAGCTGTCACTGCGAGCCAGTGATGATATAATGTTGTCATCTGACAACTGCGTAGTGACTTACATGAAGTAAGTTTGGTGGTCTCAGCCCAAATCCTTGTGGGCAAGTGACTACATCACAATAACTACTATTGTAGCTGGCACGAATTGGCATTACTGGGAGTGTCCACTGGCCACCCATTCACTGAACAGGCTTCTGGATTTGATGACACCTGATGAGCAGGTCGAGGTTGGGCCTATGCATCTTCCCTGGATAAGGCTGGGCTCTTTTATTGAAAAGTTAAGCTATTTCACACTATCCAGCTGAAAAAAACCCTGAGTAAAGTAATTAGTGGTGCAAAATTATAGCTAACATTAAATGTCTGGCCCCTGATGACCATCTCTGTTTTACCTCCCATTTGGTTGCCAAGAGTAGATAGATCTAATTTTTCTAAAGAACTATTAGAGTTCCACTAGAATTTATTTAGCTAATATTTAGTGCTATTAACTGTATTTGGTTGTAGAGCAACAAGCACATTTATTTTCCTGCCCATATTTTAAATGTCGTTTCCTGTCTATTGATTCTCTTGGCATTGGTTACTGATCATATAACTCCCAAATGGTGTAATTCAAGCTGTTCATATTATTTGGCTCAAACTTTATTTTGAAAATCTGTAGTAATCTAAGTTAAATAAACATAACTCTAGAAAATATACCCTAGGGAATAAATCTGCATTGACAGGGAGATGGGTAAAATAGATCTTTTCCATCTCTGCATATGACTTTCTGATTAAAGAAGGTAATAGCAAAAGATGGATGACTGCCTAATTGGATATTAGTAGGGAAAGAGTGACACATGTTATGGGATACCACTAGAGGATGACTCTGAGGGTTGCAAAGTGAAGTATTTAGGACAAATGAGCCTGTCACATTAGATAAAGTAAAAGAGACAGTCGGGATTCCAAGAGCTTCTCTGACTCACAATTAAGAGAATGTCTCCACGGGAGCCTGTGCTAAGCACATCAAAGATAACAGATGCAATATGTTGAGGGCATCTAGCCACCTGTATGGAGGAAGCTGCCTTTCAAAGGTGACCAGAAAATGGGGGGAACTGAGCTTGTTCTTGCCCCTTGTGAGGTTTCTTTTTCATGATATATGTCTGTAAGTATATCTGAAAAAGTTGTTACAGTTATTTTTTTTAATATAAGGATGCAATTTTCCTGCTTGACTGTCTGTTTTTACATTGAGAAGTAGGACTTTGTTCATGGTGAGAAAACGATTATGAGAACTAAATATGGAGATAACTGAGTAACTGAGACGGAAAGGGATTTCTAGCGAGTAATTTCTGGCTCTTTGGGTTCATTTGTTTTCACTTAATATGGAATTCACTTAAAATATGGAATTGGCATAAAAACAATGTTTATGAAAACAACAATTTTCTTATTTTTCCCTCTCAATGTGATGTTTGATTATTTTCAAATAAATATATGGGTTGATTGCCTTAATGAAATAAAAAAATAGATGAAAGCTTTCATATTTTTAAGCCCTGAGTTAATCAGTCACATCATATAGAATTTATAGTGTTCTGTTCACTTCAGTGAGGGTGCCCCATAGCCTTTACTATATACATTCTCCAAATACAAGACCAATGAAGGGATAAGTTTTGGGTTTCCAACTAAGATATTCTACTGTGCTTAAGTAGCTGGAGACTCCGCAGACTCAACTTCTTAAACTCATTGCTAAAACAAGGGTGCACCATTCATTCAAATACTGTTGAGAATTCGGGGAACTAATTTCTTGGTTTCTAAATGCTAGCATTTTAACCAGTTACAGAGTGAAAAAATCATAGAATGGTAGGGTTTGGAAAGGACCTTCAGAAATCATCTAGTCCAATACCCTTGCCAAAGTGGGGTCACCCAGAGCATGTTGGACGGGAATGCATCCAGATGGGTTTTGAATATCTCCAGAGAAGGGGACTCCACAGCCTCTCTGGGCAGATTGTTCTAGTGCTTTGCCACCAAAGTAAAAAGGTTTTTCCTCAAGTTGAGATGGAATTTCCTGTGTTCCAGCTTGTGCCTGTTGCCCCTTGTCCTGTCACCCATTCTAAAATGAAGTCATCCAAATATTGACTTTATTCTCATTTGTTGTAAGACAGATCTCCAAAACATTACTGTTACCCTTGGAAAGGTGAGACTTTTCACTCAGAGCTGTATACTAGCACAATCCAGAGACTGTTTGAAATTCAGTGTATTTGCAGACACTCCATACTACACCCCAGGCACTATTTACTCTGGAAATCGGTAGATGTTTACTTCTGTTGGTTTATCACTTACATTAATATCTCTGGCTGCTCTTGATCCCTGTAGTCTTGCAGCTAATCCCAGTGGGTCCCATAGCTTCAGAAATTTCAAAGAACCTATGAGCCCTACCAAGGAGTGAAATGAAGTACCAGTTGAAAGGTAGGTCACTTGAAATTGTTGTCTGTAATAATAATTGAATGCTGTACTACTTGTAGTACTGGAACAGAAGAATCAATCTAGAGATGGAAAGAAAGAATGAAATATCTCTTTAGTAGAAGATTAGCAGCTGGACTGTCAAGAATTTGAAAACCTTGCACAAGATACCTTATTCCTCCAGTGTCCTACACAATCAATACAATCCTCTGTCAGTACAGCCCAGAAGTAACAGGTCTGTTTTTGTTAAGAAAAAGAAAAAACATTAACTTCAGATTTTTTTCCAAGAACATAAGGGTTAAATGGTATAAATCACATGCATGCATATAATATTGAGATAACTATCATAGAATCATAAAATGGTTTGGGTTAGAAGAGACCTTAACAATCATCCAGTTCCAACCCCTCTATAATGGGCAAGGACATCTCCATGCAGAGCAGACCAGGCTGCTCAAAGCCCCATCCAGCCTGGCCTTGAATACTTCTACGATCACTTATCTCTTCAGTGCTCTCAGAATTGCTCTTTTGTCTGTTTAAAATTTAATATTTTGTAACTTAGACCTCCTTTCTTCGTCTTCGAACTTTATTATTAAAGACAATAAAGAAAAGCATAAGAGAAACAGCATACTTTTTCTGAAACATAGGTAAAATCTTTAGGGCTTCTGTGAAAATGCCTTTGGAAATTGAAATAGAACTGAAGTCAATTGTGTGACACAGACCTTTATCAGATACTCTTATTTACCTGTACAAATAAGACTTTGACACAACTTTCCCAAGTCTATAGATTTTAGCAAGAATTGTTAAAAAAAAAAATTGAGAGGTGAAGAAACAGGACTGAGTTTTCTGCCATAACACCTACAGTATTAAAAGGAGAGGGCTTGGGCCATAACTCACTGTTGGTGGGTAAAACGGAAATGTAAACATATGACAGGCAAAAAGTCTAGAAAGGCTTTAAGTTGGGAATGAGTGGGGGTTTACTTTCATTTATATTATTGTGTGATTGCTCTATTTCTGAAACAAACCTTTGTACTCTTGCAGTGATGCTACTTGTCATGTTGCCTTGTGCTTCTACTGTGAGAGTGGCAACAGGACCCATGATAGCTGAAAGTGATGTTTTTAATTTTAACTGCTGGGTCAGCATTGCTAGGATGCCCGACTCTCAAAGGTTACTGCGGATTGAAAATGAAGTGCTGCAATTTCAGTTTTCCCCTTGTAGTGATCCTAAATTTTTTTCTAGAAATGTAAACTTTTCATTTTTTTCCTTGATATTTATGTCATTAAGCATTTTTTTTCCCTTTTACATTGGTGGAAAAGGCAACTGTAAAATATGGGAAACATTCGTTACCTTATAAGTATTAAGGAAAATAGACTTGGGAAGTAAAATTGTAGCAGTATATGTAGTGAGTGATGTCAGAGTATTTAGGGTTTTTTTTATTATGAAAACAAAATAGTTGTTGGATCTCATTGTAGGAAGCTGCATATCGCTCAAGTGAACAACACAAAATTACTAAGCTGTTATATGAAGTAAAAGGGGAACATAGAACATAAGGAGTGGTATAAGAAATAAAAATTGACAATAAGCAAAATATTTCTGTGTGGAAAAATTATTTCACTGGTCATTCTGTGTGTATCATATATTTGCATAAGCAAAACATTAGGCCTTATGGACTATTCCTTGCTAGTATGTCACATAACTTCTTGAGAAGCATACATGGAAAATGGAAATGGGAAAGAACTTTTTTCAGTCAACCTGATTTAGGATCTACTGTCTTTAGATGTTCCCTAAAGTGTGCATTCTGAATTCTTAGCTGCACTACACGAGTAGATCTCTGGTGTATAAACCCATGTGTGAAAAAATGTCTGCATCAGTATCCATTTTACTATTTGAATTATTTTTACATACCATACATTTTTTCCTATGCACGTATATTATTATACTGTAGGGCATTATTTCTGTGCAAGTTATTGCATTTTGTATATGCGCCTTGGGACATGTTAGGGCACATTTTCTAAAACAGTTGATACATAAATGAGGCTGTTCAACCATTACTGGTGAAATATCGAGGTAGGTGTTACAGAAGGAGATTATTATCACTAGTACGGACAAGGCTGATTTGCAGCCTTGAGTATTAAACATTCTTAATTCTGGCAGTTGATTGACCTGCTAATTAGTTAACAAACTGGGAGGTCAGGTATTTGCTATCTGTGTAAGTCAATGGTTAAATGCATCATGAGTTTGCCAGAAGATTTTAATCAATTTTAAAAGTTGTAAGGCAAAGTTTCTAGGGCTAGGAACTGGTATTTCTGATTTGCTGCTCTTTACAAATATCAGGAATAAAAACTACTATAACTGAGCTCAAGTTTGTTTGGAAACCAAATACCTGCATTAAGCAAAGTGTTTCTTATTCCCCTGAGGTCATCTGTGTGTGTCCCCTTAACGTTCATTTAAATGTTAAGTCATTTTGTTTTCCCTTACTTATATTTCAGCTATGAATCAACTTAATGTATTAACAATTAGTTACCTTTTAATATGTTTTTCTCACTATATTGTTTTCAGAAATAATATAGTATGTGCCACTATCAAACTGTGTAGATCTGTCCCTTGACATTCAATGTATGTATATGGTTCTTTTTCATAATTGTTAATAACTTAAGATATTTAAAAGCTAAAAATATAACACATAAATGCTCTTAAAAAAGGCATTAGGATAATTATGTGTATGCAAAGGTCCACACTGTAAGTCAGTTGTTGTTTAATGTCTGACTTCTTAAAATTTAAATCTCATGTTGTTGTGAAACTCTCCTGTTAATTTCTTTATACCTTCCATAAAGATTTAGCTATTAAAGGATTAAAAAGAATAGTACTTAATTTTGTTTTATTTGTATATAAGCTGATCAGTAAAACCACACTAACCGTGGTTTAAAATATTCTTTGTGTACTTAATGTGTAGCTTTGACTCAACAAAACACTTAAGCATGGGTTTAAGCCTGTAACAAAGCACTATGGGCCAATATTTCATTCCAAATACTCTTTAAAGATAAAGACAAAACTTCTTCTGATTTCAAGGAGACAGCATTTTAGTTCGTAGAGAACTGTAGTTGTATATTTGATTTATATATGTCGATTAAAAAAGAATCATAGAATCATAGAATCGTTAAGAGTTGTTATGGACCTTAAAGATCATCCAGTTCCAACCCCCCCTGCCCTGGGCAGGGACACCTCCCACCACACCAGGTTGCTCAAAGCCCCATCCAGCCTGGCCTTGAACCCCTCCAGGGATGGGGCAGCCACAGCTTCTCTGGGCAACCTATTCCAGTGCCTCACCACCCTCACAGGAAATAATTTCTTCCCAATATCTAATCTAAATCTCCCCTCTTTCAGTTTAAAACCATTCCCCCTTGTCCTGTCACTCCATGCCCTGACAAAGAGTCCCTCTCCAGCTCTCCTGTAGGCTCCCTGCAGATACATCCCTTTAGACAAAATAGTCTGTGTGTGTCCAGATACAAAAGCTGCACTGCATGTGAGGAGTTCCAGCCATGAACTTTCAGCAAATAAACCATCCCCTTAATCAGTGCTATATATCTTCTTAGCTCGGGAAGCTTACACTACCCCAGTGTATAATACACTACCACCAGTTCATGATATAGCTGCTCCCTGATCTAAAGGTAAAGTCGCTGTTGCTGTGCAGGGATGCTACATGAAGGGAAACATGGATGAAAACACCCATACTCATATTTTCACCATGCAATCTGGTCATGCAGAAGAGGAGGCAAGCATGCTTCAGGAGATGACCTGAGCAGCAGGTCCAGGAGAGGACCAAATTTACAAAGGATGGCTTGATATTGACATTTACACGCTTGACACTTGGCACGTATTGCCAGGTGACATCAGATATCTCCTCACTATGGAGGGGCTGTGGAAACCTTTCAAAGAAATGGAGCAATTCAGAGCCATTCATCAGACCTTCTAATTTCTAAGAGGTTTCCTTGGAAGAACAGTGATAGGGAAAGGGCCAGGCAACTTGTTCTGGTGAGCCGTTTTTCCTATGTGGAGGACCACCTCCAACAATTCAGCAAAGAGTGTATGGCATTCAGTGGCATTTCAAGAAAGTGTTAGTTTGTTCCGCCTTTTCTTTTTCCTGCCACATAATAAACAAAACAAACGCCTCCCTAGTCTGTGCCCCTGGAGCTCACAAATCTGTAGGAAGTGGCAAATGTTTAGGTGTCACTCCTAAACAAACGCAACATCCTATTCCAGACAGTGCTGAAAACACAAATCAGCATAAAAGTCCTTCTGAGCTTTAAGTAAGCACATTAAAAAAGGATAATTTTCAAAGATGTTCATATAATTTGAATAGTTGATGCCCTGCGTTTGAGAGACATTGGGCCACCTCAAAAAATCTTGAGTGAGTTTTATAAAGCCTTGTTCTGACTTGCACAATTTTGAATGTGGAACATAACCTAAACTTAGAACATTGCCAAATAAAATATGCAGAGCGCTACGGAACTGTTGATGCATGTAATACAGTAGATGAAGTATGGGATGTGGAACTTAACGAAGCTTGTTCACCAGACAAGTGTATAACACATGTAGCTGTGCAAGACACCAACTGAGGAAGCAAGCCAACTTTTGGAAGCTAGTTAAAACGTTTATACAAGTTTCTTTCCACCTAAGAATCTGCAGCAATTACATTAAGCTAGAGGGTTTCAAAAGAGTGATGGAAGAGCCACGACCCAATAATTTGGTGAATGGAGCTTGTTAGCTGCATATAACCTAACCTAAAGACAACCTTTAACTATTGAATGGCTACTCTGCTTTTGTTTACTGAATAATACCTTCTTTGGACAAGGACAGCTCAATAAAATTTTGTAATAGTGTAGGAAAAAACACTCCATAAAGTGTGAAAGAGCACAATATCTGTAAATGTGAGAGTGTTTCATTCTGGGGAAATGTATGTCACACCACCTCACCTGAATTTCATTGTGGCTTGCCAGTACTACTAATCTGGTTTTGAACCTTATTGGAATGAACAAGAAACACCGGTACCACAGCAAGCAGGTATTTATCTAATAAAACCTTGTTATGTTGGTCCAAATTTATTTAAAACACAAAAGAGTTTAACTCTAGGGAAGGATATGTGGACCATGTGCGGTGGTCCCTTCTGATTCTGGAATAAAACTGACTCTATTCTGTGTTCTCTTTGACAGATTTGCCACAAATGTTGTCTTGTCTTCATGTCTGTTTCAGGCTGAAAAGTACTCTCAGGACACAGGACACCATCAATAGAGAGAAACTTTATTTTCTGATTTGTCTGCTGAACGGGCTTCTATCAGTTGATTAATCCTATCTACTGGCAGCTGTTTGGCTGTGTTTGCTGTTGGCAGCTGGGTCCTATACGATGATGACAAAAAGTACAAATGAAACACACACATTATTAAAATAAAATTTCATTCCCACAGAAGAACAAGCATGTGACACACATATTTTTTTTCCCAGAAGTTGTATTAGAAGTATTAAATCAAATGATACATTCATACATTAAAAAGCATCAGCCAAATTAATTTCTCTACCTTTTTTTTTTTTTTTTGCAATTACATGTAGTTTAACAGGAAAATCTTTACCAGATTAAAGCCACTATATGGTAGACTAGGAATTTGGCAGTTACATTCTAAATACTATAAACCTCATAACAACTATCTTTCTTCACCCTTTACAACAATGAGCAACTATCAAGTGAAAACTTTGAAAGATGAAGTGTATATAAAGAGACAAATAATTATTCATGTCACATCTCTGAAGCCAATGGAACTGCTACCCTTGCCCTCTGGCATAAATAGAGGGTTCTTAAGATGGCTAAAGTTCATTGTTGTTTTTAGTATACTAAATGATAGGAAGGTTTCACAAATATTTTTCTCTTTATCATTTGGTTATATACCTCCTTCGTGTTCCCCCCCTTATTCCCTCAAGTGTCTCATTCTACAGAAATTTCAAGTTTCTTTTAGCACTCTTTGAACCCTTTCCATAGTTATATTTTTATATTTTTAATGTTATTTTAAAATTTATTTTATGCTTTTTTCATTAATCTTCTGCTTCCAGAGAGCAGAGAGTCTTGTGTTTTTTTGGCCATAAATACCATCGTGGCTATTTAACCACAGCGGCATAACAGCTAGCTTGGGTTTAGTCCTTGTATTGAATAAAATACAATAGAACATGATAACAATTATTATTTTTCTACTTTATTATAAATCGGCTTCTCTGGCATTAGTTTTAAGAGCAAGCCTCCTGTTTTAAGGGAATTTGATGATCAGTAAGTGACAGAGGATAACCAATGTAAGATTTCTAGGAAGACGTTGGCTGCTGTGAGAATGTGAAAGTTCAGTTGAAGAAGGTGTTCACCTACAGCTCTTGCGTTGTGGCATTACCACGAATACATAGAGAAATGGAATGAAAAAAGCACTGAAAGAAAGTCAGTCTGCCAGGACAGCACCTGATGTAGTCTTCTCATCACTGCTCTCAGGGTGGAGGAATGTCGTTCCTCTGCAGATGGGGAGTAGCCTAATAAAAACAAAATGAAGGTGTCTGTGAGAAAACAATGAGAATTGAGCTGAGACAAAACAGTGCTAAAGAATAAAATCATCAAATCTATTTGCTATTTAAGTAGAGGGAGTAGGTTCTTTATCAGCGCTCTGATGTTTGTACAGCATATAGGTAGTAAACAGGGCATAGCAGCTTGTAGGTGTTAGTAAAACATTAAGATGTGATTTAAATCAGTGAAAGTAATTTTGTACAGTAGTATCTTAGCAAATGCTTTTCTACTTGTTACAGATTCCTCATTCTGTCCTTGCCCTTCATTTCAGCTGGTAAGAAACGCTAATGCTATTATTACTCAAGGGCTGACAGAAGTCCATTAGTATGCATGAGAACGAGAAGTGATTTCAGTGAAATCTGGACACAAACATTTCTTTCCGCTTTTGCACATCTCTTCTTTCTATGTTTTTAACATTCAATGTTAGCAAGAAGATAGTTTGCACATTCAGGCTGGTCACAGTTTTGTCTCCAGGGTGAACTTTCCAGCTGTCCTTAGCACAGATTACTAACCTTTTCATTAGCCTTTGATCATAAACCTGGCCAGTTTGCCTTGAGACATCATTCTGGATTTAATAGCCACAGTTTCAATTTCTGACGAGCAGCTGGAGGAGGAAAAAGCTGAACTGACTGAGCAGCAGGTAAAGATCTTCGTGACAAGACTTTCCTATGCTATACAGACTATTTAATATCTGGGTAGCAGACTTGCAAATTCGTTTGTCAGCATGGCTTTTGAATATTTTTTCAGACAGATAGCACCAGTGACACCTTAACGTCTTTATCAGTCTTGGCTCAGTAAGGGGAAAGCTGAACTGTAACATCATGTTCCCCTGCATATTTTTCTGCCAGGATTAAACTGAAGCAGGAGGCATCCCTTGGCTTTAAAAATATACTAAAATTTTTAATAAAATGACTTAATGTTACCATTGAGTTTGCTCTGACCATAGTAGAAATATTTGCATTCCTGAAGAAACATATGTAATTACACTGAAGCAGCAGATGAGGTTTCTGGCATCTGAGAATGAGTGAGAACCTTCAGGCAGAAAACAAACTGTTACTATCTTCTT
Organism: Nycticryphes semicollaris; assembly: GCA_013400055.1. Lineage (NCBI taxonomy): Eukaryota > Metazoa > Chordata > Aves > Charadriiformes > Rostratulidae > Nycticryphes > Nycticryphes semicollaris. The sequence goes on from VXBJ01003443.1 coordinate 35,990, forward strand.
AAGTACTTGCTGCATTGACTTATATGTGATCTTTGCCACAGTCCCATCTATGAGACATGTTTCTTTCTGAAATAGTGGTGCTAGAGAGCTTCAGCATTTGCATCCCTTCAATGATGACAGCACTTAGTTCTGAGGTCATGCCTGGGCAAATATTGCCTACTGGGAGTTGTTTCTGAGCTGGAACATTTCACTTAAGAATAGTAGAAATGATTGACAATTGTAAAAAAAAATCCCACAAAAACCCCAAAACAATTCTAGCAATAATAATAGATGTACTGCTTGCAAAAGACCTGTTGAGGAAGCAGATGGGAATTGGCTGGCAGTATACTCTGTTTCCAAGCTGATAAGTTAATGAAGTGTTAAAGCAAGAAAATAAAACCAAGAAGGTTGAGGTTTTTTCATTTTTTCTTCTTTTTTTCTTCTTTTTTTTTTTTTTTTTTTTCTTTTCTTTTTCTTTTGGGATCTGTGCATTGGACAAATGCAAAATGTCATGATCAGGTACAGTAAAATTCAAGATGATTCAAGGCAGCCCGCTTCAAAATTAATAGTTCCTTCAAATGCTGCAAACTGCAAATTTCCTTTGAAACAAGGTGGATGACAGATGCTATACATTTCCATTTTTTCCCATCAACATGAGTTTTACCAACACATAGTCTGAATAGACTTCTTTTTAATACCTTGCTGCCACTTTTAATGACACAGCTACTTTTTAACATCCTTGCCATCTACACTTCAGGCTACACTCTCAGTTGAAGACTACTCGCCTCCTCCCTGAACCGCCTCACCCCAAATTGACAGTTTAATAGATGTAGTTTGCCAAGTAGACCATGAGAAAGAATTATGGCAATAGAAATTGATGGTGAGTAAACAAGTGCTAAGAGATATGGAAGGTTCAGCTGGGATTTTGAGTAGAAAGATAATCACACTAACTTGGATGAAGACATACTTGAATGTAAAGGATATTTTTCCTGCAGCTGGAGAGAGTGAAAGTGGCATAGAATTTCCAAAAGGATGGACCAAAAAACCCTACGAAGGCAAATTCAGAGGTGGGTGACCTGACCCCAGCTGATGATCAAAGAGATATCTCAGACCATGTGATGTCACCATCAGTAATAAAAGCTGGGAAAAGAAGGAGGAAGGGACAATGCTCAATGTTATGCCATGTGTCTTCCCAGGAACTGCTACGTGTGATGAAGCCCTGCTTTCTTGGAAATGGCCGAACACCTGCCTGCTGATGGGAAGCAGTGAATTAATTCCTTATTTTACTCTGCTTCCATGAACAGCCATTTACTTATTAAAAGTTGAATCTTCACCTCAACCCGTGAGTTTTCTCACTTTTACTCTTCTAATTCTCTCCCCCATCCTGCACCGGGGAGTCAGCAAGTGGATGTGTGGGGCTGAGCTCCCTACTGGGGTTAAATCGCGAGAGGAATAAACAGAAATTGGAGCTGCCCATATCTGCATAGGTTTTTCATGTGGGAACACACTGAACAGAGCTGAATAGCCTGTTGTGTAAAAAAAATGCCAGTAATGGTGCTCTGTGTCTTTTTTCTTGATATTCCTAGTTTTCAGACACTTTGTGCAGGACATGAGGCCAAGGCTTAAGTTCATTTGAACCTGCATCTCTAGATTGTTCAAAAACTCATACACTTTAAGATATTTTGGAAATTTAAAATAATCTTCCCTCCCTTCTTCTTGAATTTGAGCAGAACAGAAAGCTGGAGAGCTGTATCAGCCTCCAGATAAAAGAATCACAGAATCACAGAATCTTAGTGGTTGGAAGGGACCTTTGAGATCATCGAGTCCAACCACATGAAAAAAAAACCAAAAAAACAAACAAACAAACACAAAAAACCCAAAAAACCCCAAACCACAACAAAAAATAAAAACCACCCAAAACCAAACAAACAAAACCAAAAAAGCCAACCACCAACTAAACCCCACACCCANGAGACGGTAGATCCCTTGCTCCAGCACCCACTCTTGGAGTGGGGAGTGCTCTCCTTCCTCCATTCTTTGCCCATTCTGACCAAGCATTTGTTTTCTGGTTGGGTGCTTGCACGTCTTGCAGATCTGAGGAGGCCTTTCTTGGGGTTCCTGAGCGGAATGGGTGGCATTCTCTGCTTGAGCCTAAAGGTCAAGACCCGCTGCAGAATTTCTGAGAACAACTAGGTATGTAATTTTAGATGCTAATGACATTTCATAGAAGGGGCTGGAAGCTCCCAATGAGCTGTGCTTTGTCTTGCCTAAAAAGTAACCATGGGAAAGTAGATTGACTTGTCTCTGGTCAGTTTGTAACTGTAGAAAATGGGGGAGGGGAAGGCTTGGTACGATTTATAATTTTAAAAATAACTTTCCTAATAATTCTAACAATACTTTCAGTTTATCTGAAAGCCAAATGAGAAATATTATTAATCATTGACTTGTGAACTATTGCTGAATAAATAGAAGTGAAATGAAAATCAATTTGTTTCAAGTCCTTAGGAATGAACTCAAACTTGAGACTTCAAAATACTGCATGAAAATAATTTTCATTTTTCAACCAGCTGTAATCCTAAGCAATTAAAATCTTTAATAACAACTAGTCTAAATAGAAAGTAGTTAATTTTAGTCAATAGCTTTTGTTGACCTGAAAGCCAGTTATGGCCTGATTTTCAGAAGTACTAGCAGCTGTAGGTATTCAGAAATTCTAAATGCTGGGCCATGTTTTCATATCTAATATTTATATCCAAGTTGAAAAGTGTTAATCTTCGTGATTGTGTCCTTTCTTTTTTCTTTTTTTTTTTTTGCTTTCTCGTCCGAAAAACTGAATAATAGCCATTTTAAAAATATTTTGAGATTCTTTGATAAAGGCACTATATGAATGCAAATTATAACACTTTTAACATGCTGGCTTTCAGTTCATTCTTCTCTGTGTGGGAGTTATCAAATCTGATTTTACTTTAGAAAGTCATAATTTTATTAATACAATAAAAATGAACTAAATGGAATGAATGTTCAAGATCTATGACAGCAAGGACATTTTCACAATGAGGAAATCCATACTAAATTAACACCTTAAATCTCTTTGTGCATTTTTTTCTTTTATGCCAAAGATCTGTGAACTGCTGTTGGAGGTTTGTCAAACATGATTCTTGGTGTCAGTAATTGTTTCGCTACTGAGTATCCTAGCTATGAGACAAAGTCTGGTGACTGTCCACGAGCTCATTGTTCATCGATTTTAAATATAAAACCTGACTAATGTTTGTGGATTTGTCATCATCTCCTCCTCAGTCAACTTCCGGAATGACCAAGGGAACAAGGTGGGAGGGAACACAGATCCTCATGCTGGTTGAAAAGACTATGAAGTATGAGTTTGCAGAACTGTTATTTGTTGACCTACTTCTAAAACTGGTACCAACCATGTGAGCAGTTTTGCTGATCTCTTTCAGTTCCAACAAAGGAGATAAGATCATCTAGGATTCAATTTGTTTGTTTTCAAGTGAAAATATAAAGATTCTTCATAATTATAACGCCCATGATAGCTAGCCATGACATACAGAAATACAGCCTGTGGCTTAATTTGGATAAAATAGTAGGTTCAGAATATGGTTGGGCCAAAGCACAGTTTGAGGAATGAGATTACAGACGCAGAGTAAATTTGAATAAACCTTGAATATATTTGAATATATGGTTTGGAGACACCTTCATTCAAACAGATTCATTTTTTAATAGGTATCTACAACAAAGAATACTCTAAGCATTACCATTCTTTAATGCTTCTTCTCTGTGACTTGCTTCTATAATTTTCCCTTCTGTTCCATTTTCTTTTCATCCTCACTTCTACTGAAACGTCTTGGGTGTGTTTCTGTGTCTCCAGGATTTAATTATTTATTTATTTACTTAATATGTTGTTCTTCTCACTTTCCTTTATTTTTCTCCTTGCCTTCTGACACCATTCGTCTTACCAGGGGGAGGGGTCAGAGAGAGGCAAATCCCACTTACACTGGAGGATTTTGCACCTCACTCTCCTACTAACAGTGGTCAGAGAGAGGATTTCAGATTAAACGCAACTGCATATCGTTGGCCATTGTACTCAGCATTGCCACACCATGCCTAGATCTGGCCCCAGGTGACTTGACCCAAGTTAGGCAATAGGTTTGTGGCACAATGTAGGATTTGCCTAAGATGAGTGCTAGCACTGAGAAAGATAAACAGCTCAGGAGACCCGTAATGGGATATAAACACTGATGTGCTGCCAATCTTTTCACAATGGGCACCAACAAAAATTTTTCCCGCTGGCTTGTGACAGAATTCATATCAGGCGCATACACTTGCAGAGGAGTGTCAAGGGACTGGCAAATGTATTCCTTTGCTTTTGCAAGCAAACAAAAATGCTCTTTAGTAACCAAAGAAAGAGGCAGTGCCTCTTGAAAAACTCCTAGTAAGTGTGTTTCTATTTTGCATTGTATTTTATTTGTATCACTTGATTGAGAAAGAGGTTGAAGATATTTTAGGAAACAACCAATGATAAAATCTGCCCTATTTCAGAGCCAAGAAGATGATCTATATGAGCTCAATGAATAAAAATCAGCCTGACAATCCTGATTTAGGAGTAACTAGAAGGGCACTGAAATACAAAGAAGGTGGAAAAAGTAACTCCTGCTGTCCGTTTAATTTTGACATTGGTGTCCAAAGGGCATTCCTGAGTGCACAGAGAGCTTCATATCTATGTAATGACTCTAAATTTTGGAAGCAGTGACAAAGTACTGGTGGGATCAGCTGGGTCACTGAATCCGGTTTCCTTTCTGCCGAGATAAACAGAACTATCATGAATGCTTTAGAGGGACCCACTAGAAAGTTGATCCTTTTTCCCCTCTGTGTCACAGTCTTCAAACTGTCTTTTGTCTCCTAACACTCTATCATAAACCAAAGGCTTTAGGCAGAATTCTGCAAACACAGAGAGATCAATATTTAGGAGAGAACAGGACTGTTTCTGCCTTATCACTTTTTTGGAATATTTTATATGAACAATGCAATGGAGTTGGTGTTTGGGAGTTTGTATAAAATGATGTTATTCATGTGTTCTCGTTCATTTCTTTCTGCACGCTGACGTCCCAGTGTCTTCCATGCACTGCAAGAACAGAAAAAAAAATACCCTGCTATGTTTAAATTCAAAAGGTAAGGTGAGATACAAAACTTGGATATCCGCAATGAGGGCTGAAATGTTAGTGATCAGTATAATAAGCAGTGCGCACAATATCCTAGCTGCTTAGTTAACCAAAGTTCATTGGAGGGATCAGGAGACACATTTAAAGGAAAAGTTTGAGAAGAGAACAGTTCTTTTAACATTTTTTTTTTCTGGAGAACCGAGTCACTGCCAAGCATCCTGTCCTTTTAAAGGGGAATAAATGGGCCTGTGACAGAACCCGTCCTAACTTGACAGTCACTTACAGCTGGAGTTTAAGGGCCAGGACTGATAGACAATAGCATATTGAGGGCAGTTTGCTGTTGCTTGTCTGGATGGTATTTGTCTTAATCATCCGTCAAAATCTCCAGTGATGCCAATCTAAGGCATTTCAACTTTCTGTTTTAAAGATATAGCCCTGTTCTTAGACTTTCATCCATGTTCTTATGTTTAATGACTCCTGAATGGCGCTGACAAGGAAATCTTTCTTGTGAAACTCCAGAGATATTTTGACTGTTGTTCTGAATTTTTGGGAAAGCTGATTGCTTCTTGCAACCCCAACACTACATTAAAAAAATATACTGCTCAACAAGTATTCAGTAAAGAATGTAAAAATGTACTTAACTAGACAAGAATGTAGCTGGCCCGACTTTTGCATTACATTATGCCTCATAGTTCAGGCATTTTGTTTGCCTTACAAGGTATTACAGGCAACACTGTAAATGCAGATCAGAGCTGCAGTAGCAGAACACAACATAGCTAAAGAGCTGATTTAACGAGGTAGGAATTTAACGCAATGCTTTATTCACAGAATTTGAATGTTGAAGGCCAGATGGTGTCAGCAGTATTTCCCTCTGACTCTACATCCAGAAATAAAATAGATTTCTGTATTATCTTAGAGTCTTCAACACAAATCTCACCTTCTGCTTGCAGGTAACACTTTCCTTGATTCATTTTTCTCTTTGTATTTCTACCATATATGCTGAATAACTAGTTCACGAGCCACAAAAAAATACCTGGTGCTCAGCACCCTTAAGATCAACATAGTCAATGGACTCTCCTGTTAGGGGCTTGTACAACACAAAATGTTAAATGAAGTAGAGGTTCAGTCCTGCTTGGTGAGCCATTCACAGGTCGACAGAGTCCAGAGCCTTCTCTCCATGCAGGGATCCTTATATAAGGCACTCCAAAGGCAGAAAGAATATTCCAAGAAACGGTTTTCATTGTAGAGAGTTGCAGAACAAACCCAGACTCCAAAGAACTAGAACATTGTGACTGTGAAATAAAAAACTATCACTGCAAGCAGGTCAAAGTTCCTCACAGTCTGCTGCAAATAAAAGGCTTGCATTCAATAGATTTAATTTCAACCAGAAACTGGATGACTCACTGCTCGCTGGAAATTTAACGAACTTATTGCCATAATACCAGAAATCAAGGAGTGGAATTCTCCTTATCCTGTACTAACTACCTCTGACAAATCACTGTTGTGGTCAGTTCCTTGTAAGTAGGTGTTTTAAGCCTTTCAATCTGAGAAAGTGTGTGAAGCTACAAGGAAAAACTCTATGATCAGCTTTCCTTACATACTCCAGTCCTAGTTTGTTAGTATCAATAAATGCTATCCCTCTCAACAGTGCTAGTTCATCTGGCTTTGTTGTGGGAGATGGATGTAAAAGGCTAATTTTGGTAACTTTTCTGGGTTGCAAATAATTCCAGCCTGAGATCTATTCTGGTAACTGAACCACTTTCTGTCCCAGAAAGCAGAATGAAGTCTCTGGAAATTCCCTGAAGGCGGGTCTTGTCTTTGCAAAAATCTCCATCTTCCCCTTAGAGGCCTCAGTGGAGAAGCTGCAATTATCTTCTCACCTGTGCTCTTACCCTGTCCCTTCTTACTCCCTCATGCACAATCTTTTTGTACTTCAATGAATTTGCCAAGCTTGTTGATGCAGCACTTGCACATTCACTGCCTGCTGTCACAGAACAAGCTGTCTGATCTGGTCCTCAACCCAAAAGTTCAAAGACTGGAAAACACTGCTTGTGTAATGGACAAGGACAGAGATACACCAGGGTAGAGGAGGGCATGGGCCAAAAATTTCTGGGGAGCTTCTTTCTTACTGAATCAAATAACATTATTTTTTCTTTGGCTTGAAAATTGTATTCTTGTTTCCATGTTCCAACAGGGATGAGCAGAAAATATAGTCATGCCCTAAAGAGAATTGAGTGGGTTGCAAGTGGCTGGAGTGAAATTGTTTGCCATTGCCAAGAACAGAACAAAATATGAAGGTTTGGGATATGATCATCTCCTGCAAGGCCAGAAGAGTAACAGTTTGCCAGTGCACCTCCTAAAAGCATTACAAATGGGTGAGTAAGTGTGAAGAGGCTGAGGGGATGATAAATAACACTCTAAAATTATCTCAGTGCAAATCAGAATAGTTTGGACATACTGAAGAAGTTACATTTAGTCTTAAAATATTGAATTAGTTTATATTTGGATATATAAATACTAAAATCCTTGACAATTATCTTCACACTACCAATTCCTGATAACTGTGATTTACTAATTTATCATGTAATCATAGAGTAGTGAAGTTTGGAAGGGAACTCATAAGATTATCTGGTCTAAACTTTCTTGGGAAAGACAACCTAGATGAGATTATCTAGCACCCTGTCCAATTGCATCTTGAAAATCTTCAGCAATGGGGACTCTACCCCGTCCCTGGGGAGGATGTTCCAATGAATGATTATTCTTACTGTAAAAAAATTATTTCTTACATCAAGATGAAACTACTCCCAGTGCACTCCCTTGTCTTCTTCATGTGACTCCTTGTGAAGAGAGAGCCTCTGCCCTCTTTGATGCCACACTTTAAGTACTGGAATACTGTGATGAGGTTCCTCCTGAGCCTTCTCTTCTCTGGGGAGAAAAGACCTAACTCCTTCAGTCTTTCCTCACAGGGTAAGTTCTACAGCCCTTTGAACATCTTTGTCTTCCTCCTCTGGACCTCTTCAGTCTGTCCTTGTATTTCTTGAATTGTGGGGACCAGAAACACATCCAGTACTCCAGCTGGGGCCTGGCAGATATCGTGTAGGACGTAGCTTGTCATACCCCTGTGGATACAGCCCAGAATCTGATTTGGCTTTGTTGCTGTAGCAGCACACTGCTGTCTTGTGTTCAGCTTGTTGTCCACCAGGACCCCCAGATCCCTTTCAGCAAAGCTGTTCCCCAGCCACATAGATCCTGGCCTGTTCTGGGCTTTTTGTGTATTCCAACCCAGGTGTAGGCCTTTACACTTTGTTAAACTTCATCCTGTTTTTTGGTAACCACTCTTCCAGCTTGTCCTGTTCTCTCTATAGGATGGGTTCTCCGTTCTGATAGGTTCACGTCACCACTCATTTTGATGTCAACAGCAGGATGTTGCTGAGCTCTTTGTGCTGAAGAGAGATGAATTACAACAGAATCAAAACTCATTCATTTAAACCCTGAGAATGACTTGGTGTGCTTCTTATGCTCAGATGTACTGTTTGAATATTTTAATATTTTACGTGCAAGTATTTGAATGAAAATGTGCCTATAGATAGATAAATTAAATGGCTATATTTCATGAGGATTTTTAAGACTTAATGAAACTTTTGGATCGGTTGCTTTCTTCTTAAATAATCTCTGAAAAGCCATTTCAGATTTTTGTGCCTTAGCCCTCTATCTGTATAAAGGAGTGATAATGTTCAGCTTTCACCTACATTTTCTAACTAGCTTAATTAGAAATTATCAATGCTTAAAAATATCTAATGAATGGGTCTCAAAAGGAATGGGGTCAGGCTCTTCTCAGTGGTGCCCAGTGACAGGACAAGGGGCAACAGGCACAAACTGGAGTACAGGAAATCCCATCTCAACATGAGGAAAATATTCTTTGAGGGTGACAGAGCACTGGAACAGGCTGCCCAGAGACATTGTGGAGTCTCCTTCTCCAGAGATATTCAAAACCCACCTGGATGTGTTTCTGCCCAACCTCCTGTGGGTGACCTTGCTCTGGCAGGGGGATTGTAATAGATGATCTCCGAAGGTCCCTTCCAACCCCTCCAATTCTGTGATTCTGTGAAATCTTATGTGCTCTGGCTTTCAATACAAACATTGACAGAATGTAGGACCCTGAGTAGTACTGGGATTTCTAAAATGTATCACAGCATGACTAATAGTTTGGAGAATGTCTTTCTGCAAATGGATATATCCAAACAGCGTTATTCATACTCAGATCATTCTCTTGTTTTCAGCTTTTTTCTTGCTAAGGTTGCTTCCCACTGTTACCCTACTCACAAAGCAAGTAATTATACATAGGTTGGGGCACAATAAAAAATTCCTGAAGAGTTTGGAAACAGCACTTCAAACACAGTCAGTCCCATCCTTGGAAACTGGCTGCTGTAAAAAAGAAATGAACAAAGTGAGACTTGTCCTGAACAGTTTGAATTCTGGCCTTGTGGAAGTCAAGGGCCGAATTCCCATTGATTTCAATGGAGTGAGGATTTTATACTTTGTGTATTACTTTGTGAAGTGAAAAAAGAGGTGACTATGATTTTCAAAGGTACCTAAAGAGATTAGGTACTTCTGGGTTGCCTTGAAAATCCCAGCCTAAATCAGTTTCATCATTCCAGGAAATGACTCAACCATTCATATTCGATACTGGCTTTCTGTCTCTAGTAAACCAGATGGGTTTGAACTGGTCTCCTAAAAATGAAAGACCCAGCCTCCATTTAGCCATCCTTTGAGTCATCTAGATTTACAGTATAGAGCATAATTGTTTCTGTAATCCTTTTATAATATCTGGAAATTATTTATCCTGAAATGATGTAATTTACTTTATTTTCAAAACATTAAAAATTAAAAGTGCTAGCACATGACCTCTAGATGTAATTAATATAAGAAATGATAAACCAGGAATATAATTAAATATCCTTTCCAAAAATAGAGTATTGAGGGAAGCAGTCATTAACGAAGATTATATTACCAAAAGGGAAAACATTAGTACAGTCAGTCATCATTGTGAACAGCAGCACAACAAGGTTCCTTCCCGTGCCTGTGGATATCTATTTATAGTATAATGACATGAGCTGGAATGGCCACATGATTTCTCATCCAGAAGCTGAACTTGTGGATATCTGTATCTGGAGAAAGAACACAGCAAGCAATATTTACATTCCCTGTCCTTATTCAACTGAAAACGTGTGAAAAAATAAAAACCTCAGAGAACAGGAGTGCAGTTTTTCTTTACTGCTTTGTTTAAAGGAATGTATTTTTAACCGATTCACCTGTTATCAAAACACTTTTTCTTCCACAGGAGAAATAGCTATCTCTCATCAGAAGGCATGGAGAATATATAGACTATGAGAGCATGATCTAGCATAAAACAATCAACTCTGTCAGGAAATCAAATTTAACGTTGTCTAGTTTAAAGCAATAACTTTCAAAAGGGTAGCTGTTGCTTTAATGCAATTTGGTTTAATAAGAATTGTAGACTGAGAGGGGATCTCATCTGTGCTTATAAATGTCTAAAGGGTGGGTGTCAAGAGGATGGGCTCAGGCTATTCTCAGTGGTGCCCAGTGACACGACAAGTGGCAACAGGCACAAACTGGACCAGAGGGAATTCCATCTCACCTTGAAGAAAATATTCTTTACTTTGAGAGTGGCAGAGACCTGGAACAGGCTGCCCAGGGAAGCAGTGGAGTCTCTTTTTCTGAAGATATTCATACCCCACCTGGATGCATTCCTGTCTAACTTGCTGTGGGTGACCTTGCTGTAGCAGAGGGGTTGGACTAGATGATCTCCAAAGGTCCCTTCTAACACCCACCATCTTGTGACCATTAAATTATCTTATATTATTGATATATTGATATATATTGATATATCAATAAATATAAATTATTTTGACAAACTAGGAAAATAACTAATCATGTGGTAAAAAGGTTATAGATTCTGTTTCTCAAATTCCATCCCCTTTCAACCGTTCTGTGCCATATAGAGATGGTGCTTGGGAGGGAGAAAAAGACTGGACTAATCTGAATTTGGGTAAAATGAAGAGGAGTGATCCCTTTGAGAACAAGCATAAAAGCTAGCTTGATTTCAGACTGGCTACATCTGTGAGGTGGAGGGATGAGAAGGCAGACAAATACAGTGAGGAAAAAGGAATGACAGAAACTGTCAGATCTGACTAGTAAGCAGGAAAACACCACGTCCTATATTATTTAGAGAAAAATATACATGCATGCTCCAAATAAACTGAAAAAAAAAAAAAACCCAAAACACTTCACACTATCTGCTGTAAAAGGGCTGAGAGAAACTAATGTGGTAAAGGTGAGGGGCTAACTTTATCATTCATTATTGTCCTGAATTACTCTGGATTTTCTGGGATCAGACAGCTCTGCATGTTAGACGAACTGGATTCTGGGAGGCCCACTTCTGAAGAAAGATGCTGTTTACTGTTTCCAAGTTGGGGAAAGGATGTATAATGTAATATATAGTTGTATAGTGCCCATCTTTTCTGGCAGTTGCTGCCTGTTTATTCTGTTGATAGGCTGACTTGTCTTCTGGGGAATCCTTGTCTCTAGGAAATGAGCTAATAAAATTCACAAGTACATTTCTTCCTCTTCATTAGCTACCTCTGAGCATAGTCGTCAGCATTTTAATCCTGGACAGCTGAAAATATGCTGTTTCTTTGTTAACTTTATTGACTTTTCAAATTTGCATACTACAAGTGTATCTCATCTGTTGTACCACCAGCACAATGACACCCATAACTTACACTACAGCAAATGATTCTCAGCAAACCATCAGGATGCACGGGCCAAAAAGTAAAAATCCACTCCATGAAGGTCAGCAAAGTTTATCAGTAGTATCACATCATTCCTTTCATGAGAAATTTCTTTGGTATCATTAAAGCACTCTACCATCTTCCCTCCCCACCTTCCTTCCAAGATCCTGTATGTTTGTGCTTCCAGACTTCACACCTCTGCTTTATTTTCATTCTTCTTTCTATACTTTTACAGATGTGTGGTTTCTCCACACTACAAGAGTCCACCACCAATCGTTTCCCAGTTCCTTAAGGCCTAAGGCTGCAGATCCATCACTATCCACACGTTTAGCATAACTGAAATATAACTGAAATGCAATCACTTGCAATGTATACAGATATTTGCTTTGGGTTTGTTTTTTTTTATAGTGGAGTGAGCACTGCTAATTTCTGTTTACTGGAGATATGTACGTTTTCTTGTAACCATCTTAGAACATACACCATTACATACATGTGCCTATTTATCTTACTTTTGCTTTAAATTTAAATTGCATCATTTACCTAGCATTTGCCTCTGTTTGAATAAAAAAGGAATGGAAATTCTCTAAACTATTTGTAAGCTGTGCTTCCACTCAGGCTGGTGATGTGTCTTCGTCCTGTATTGACAGCTAGGTAATACAGATGTTTCCTCTTATATTAGAAAGGCTTCCAACCACATAGAAATTGTATGTTTGATTCTTTCTGCTAGTGCCTTACTTGCAGGCATGGCATTCGGGTCTTCCAGCCTTTGTAGAGCTGACACTGTCCCAGAGGGACAAACAGTACTGATTTTTAAATGTGTAATATTAACTGAGGTTTCCATATGTCCAGATTACTCTCCAGAGTAGTAAGACATTTTGTTACTACTAACATTGATGATTTATAGCAATGCCAAGTTTACAAATTTACTTTATGCAGCTGAAGTCCACCAGCATAGATATTTGCTTTGGGTTTGTTTTTTTTTATTGTTTTTGTTTTGGTTTTTTTTTTTAAATGGAATCTTTTCTGTCAAACAATTTTACGAAATTCTGGATCTACTTGAGAGTACATTAGCTTCCTTATGTAAAATCAGAGAAAGCCTAATATTAAAAGTCCACTATTTAGAAAAGATGTATTCTAATCAAGTTGAATGTTTCTAGGAAGGATTCTAGTCCTGATCCAGTATTCTCTGTTTTTTATGCTCAAATATGTTCTCATAAAAATAAATCTGAGCCAAAGCAGTAGATTAGATTTTTTTTTTTTCTTGCTACAGCTGTGTACCACCTGTAATGCTTGTTCAGGACTTCCTAGCAGACTTTATGATCTTGTTTTGGTTTTCTTTGGCTTTTTATTTTTTTTTTTCTTTCTATTTCAATATTTCTTCAAGACTTCTGTAGTTAAGTGAAATTTGTAATTGCAGGATATTTCTCTTCTTTTGATCAAATTATTTTAACAAATCTTATTGAAACTCTTAATTAGAGAAAGAGGACTCGAGTTGCGAATAAATGACAGATTTGATAAAAAAAGTCAGGACCGCTGTCCTAATCTCCTGGAGTACACGATCCCCAAAAGTCAAAGGCCATGAAAATAATAATTACTTGAACGTTTCTATTGATCAATGAAAAATAAAGGTTTGTCTTGGGAATACATCTCTTAAAATAGTAAGCAACTGCAGACTGTCTTGGAAATATGTTAAATGTGTCATTTTCATCTTCATAACTTCCACTTATTCCAGGAAATCTGTGAGTGTGAGATGCCAAAAAGACATTCCTTTTTTTTTTTTTTCTTGTAATTAAATATTACAAAAATAAATTAAAGATACAGGAAATATACTCTTAATCTTGTTTAGCAACAGTTGATACTCTGCCCTCAGAAAAAAAGATTAAAAAATGCACAGTTCTTTATGCGGTTGTTCACAAACACTTACCCGCTGCAAACTTATCCTTGTCTGTTGGGTATGACACGTGTGTTCTGGAAAATATCCCTGCACTAGCAGCACTCTTCTATGCTACTGATATGAAGGCAATGCACCAGCCCAGTATGAAGTCCTCACCTTCATACATGCAATTACATAGGGTAAAATATACTCCTATATTCAGAGTGTCCTCACATAAATTTTTAACCATTTCAGACACTTCAATTATTTGACAATTTTATATCATGAAAAGAATTATTGTGTGCTTTGTGTCATCTTCCCAAACATACAATGCAGATGTGAATAAGATCTATTTTTGTGTTTCTGAAAGAAATTTAGCATCAACTGGCTTAAAATATTATTATGACCTTGTCTGACAGCATTCTGCCTGGATTCACCAGGAGTTCATTATCAGTCTAGTAATCTGAGGATCCGGATGACACATGTGTATGAGGTTGCAAAAGTTGTATTTGCTTCTCTGTAGCTGAGAAAACGGGAGGGATTCTTTCCTGCCTGCAGCTAGACCTGATTTTGAGGGATTCTGCCACCTGAATATGCTTTAGACATCGCTGGTTTGTCTCCTCAGTCATCCAGTCTCTGGCACCTGTGTACTCTTGCTGCTGTTGTATAATGAATATTAATTCAAAACTTGCAGATTTCTGCAGTACTCTTTGCTCAACTCTTTGCTCAACTTTAGCAAGGCTGGCTGAAATACAACAGCTGAGTTCTTCCCTCTCCAAATTATCCAGATCTTATATTAAAAAAAAAATTAAAATTGAGACACATTAATTTTTCAAACTGCCACCCCACAAAAAAAAAAGTAGTCACACGTGCAGGACTCACCTTGCATTCTAATGATCTGGTTAGCTCCATGGGGACCTAAGTGACAGACCGTATAGCTAAAGAGTAGGAAGATGTCACCTGCATTTACTTTTCTGTAGCACATACTGTATTTGAACTAGTGACCTAAGGCTCTCTCTACAGTCACTGGGGGAAAGTAAGAATCTGGTCTCCTTTCAATATCTGATTTAAAGCTGAAGGATGAACTGGGCCCCTGTTTTCCTACTTGAATGGTGCCTATGTATACTTCTCTTTTCATCCATAGTCTGATAATTTCTTTATACAGATGCGATACCTTTAGCTCTAGTGCTCATAAAATACAGGGTTTGTATCTTATCAGCTTGACACCTGCTTGGGAACTGCTGAACCTAGAATTACATTCTGGCATTAAGTTGGTCAGGATTTGAAGTAAAGACTCTCACACACAAGCGAATGTTTTACGCTATATCAACTTAAGCAGAAATTTAATCGTGGACCTAAGTTTCATTGACATATGTATTTCTACAAAACTTATTAGTATTTTTTTAATGGCATTTTTTGAGAGAATTGTTTTCATATATTTCTAATCAATTTGGTCATTGTTAACCCCCATCTCTTTAGAATAAAGCTTATTCCCTTACTGCTGGCTTGGAAATACTTTAGCCTCTATATTACTTCCTGAAGACTTTATTTTGTGGTCCTGTTGTCTTATCACAAGTGGTCTTCTCTAGTGATCATATAGTTATTTTAAAGGCTGAGCACTGAAATGTAAAGAGGTGAAACACTGATTAACAAAACCAAGGCAAGTATGTGCCTAGTTATTTCCATTTGATCTTTGGTACTTTAGGAGGGAAAAAAGGCCAGTATTTTCTTTTTGTGAATAAACATAAAGATGACAACTAAGCCTTCGGCAAAACCTTTTTGCTTTCTGTCACATTGTGGTCCTGAAACATGGAATATATTTTGAGTGCAGGAAGTAATATAAGGTTGAAGGTGAACAAATTTATTATTTTTAGAGAAGGTAAGACAGAAGAGCAAACAGTTTCTCCTATGTAACCTAGTTTCTAGTTTTCTCTGGAGAAATATGGGTACCAGAATAAAGATGTGATTTAGGCTATGGAAATTATGCTTAACTCTGTTTTGAGCGGTCCCAAAGAAAGATCTGCTGCTCTTTTTTCTTTCTAAAATATCAGTGTGCTGCAGAACCCTAGAGTCTTTATGTTCCGTGAGGGATAAATGGATGACATCAAGAATGGTGCTGTGCATCTCTAATTGCCACCTTACTTTGTGTGTGGCGAGGGACAACATCTCGTAACCATAACTAGTGCATCCGGAAGTATTGAAACACTTGGGAATTTGTAAGTGACTCCTATAATATTCTCATACAAATGTTCAAATCTCTTTTTTTTTTTCTAAATTGTCCTTACTGGTGATTCTGGCCTCTTTAAATTTCTGCAGCTCCTGAGAAGTGGTGCAGAGCCAAGGGAAACTGTCTCTGCCTTATCCTGTGAGCCTGGCAGATGGGAGATTTGGGAATACAGTATGGACTTCTCAGCAAAGCCACAGGAGCTTGAAGCACAAAGGAATTGATTTAAATTATTTCCATTTGTACAGTAAGTTTTGCTATAAGAACAAGAGGGAATGGTTTCAAGCTGCAACAGGGTAGGTGTAGGCTGAACATTAAGAAAGAGTTTTTCACAGCAAGAGTGTCAGACACTGGAATAGGCTGCCCAAGGATGTGGTTCAGTCCCCATCCTTGATGTATTTCAGAGTCATTTAGATGCGGTGTTGGGGGATCTGGTGTAGGGGAGAACTTTGTAGAGTGAGGCTAATGGCTGGACTCGGTGATTTTTTCCAACCTGAATGATTCTATGATTCTATGTTCAAGCACTGCTCAGCATTAGCCAAAGCACTTGTTATCAAAACCTTTTTAGTCACAAATCCACCATAAAAGATGCTATGAAGAAAATTAACTCCACCCCAGCCAGACCCAGTACACTTCCTTACAGATGAACGTGAATTCCAATGGAATTTCTCCTTTTTAGTCACCTGTCCATCATATTTATTGGATAGATTTGACCACTGAGATTTCTTCTCCACTTCTGAGGATAATAAATTTTAATCACTCGTTTGCCACCGGGAGTTGCCACTACTGCTACCAAAACGTGTAGTATCCATTTGAGGCATTAGTTTATCTTGAACTATGGTCACTGGAGACATGAATTATTTCCTTAATGATTTTGATAGAGTTATATTTTGGAGTATTTTAAGGCAGTGAAATAGCATGGGATTTAGCATTTTAAGGCAGTGAATCAGCACGGGATTTATCATTCATTGCCAGTGTATTCTGTGAGAAAGTGTTAGCCATACACATTGTAGTACAGAGAAGTAAAATTGTCTGTATTCATAAGCATGTGCTTTCAGCAGCTGAATATGATTGCTGAATATCAAGGTGAGATTATCTGCTAACAGAATTCTGATCTAAGTGCAAAGAGGTTATGAAGAGACCATGGAAGAACTTTGCAAGCTGGTGGAGTTTTGTCCTAGCTTTGTTTACTGGTTAAAATACATCTAGTACCAGCCTTTATCATAAACCATCCCTGCTACATTGTGCTGTAGCACTGTGTTAAGCAAGTGTTTTAAGTTCTAATTAAAAATCTTTGCTAAATCAAAGCCATAGCTTATAAGCACCTACTATTATGAGCTACTATTACAGTAAGTCACAGTTGCTTGCACAGTACCTTATCATTACCTGTTTCCTATTACATTCTTACCCTGGTCCGTTCAGTTCTGAGTTATCAGTAGCTGTCCTGGTTATTCTCTGAAGAACAGCTGTGAAATCTTCCAATTCACAAAATGTGCCTTAATTGCACTGCTGGTGTTAATTGGACAGTCTGTGTCAGGATCAAGGGGAGCTGAAGTTCATTGCGCTTCTGATAATCCTTGGTCAGTAGGAACAGTCTGTAGAGTTGTCCTCTTTTCCTGACCATAAATTGGGCCACAAGATAGCAATAAAGAGGAATATGTGAATGAGTGATGGACAAGGAAAAGTTTACCTGGAAAAGATTGCTGATGTTCAGTAGTGCCAGTGCAGAATTCTGGTCTGTCATTCTGTGTTTGCTGATTTTAGTGCTTTTACCAAATTTTGTTTGTTAGTTATCAGTAGAGCTGTTTAGAAGGTTTAGTAAGAAAAGACAGGCTAAAAACTTTCAGGTTCCACTTAAGGAGCTCTAGGAGCTTTGTTACTAAGAGGGTTACTTAAGTGACAGAGTTTAAGAGACACCAGTTAATTAAGCCAGTACAGCAAACTCACAGATGTTGCTCCAGCAAAGAGTTTACTTCACCTGACAATCAATAAATTCCAGTTTAAGTAATAGGTGGGGTGAGTAAAAATCCGGAGATCGTGGGACAGGCCTATGGTGTACCTCATTTATGGTTCAGGTGTGTTGAAGACAGTTGGAAATCTGAAGGTGAGGTAGCATCCTCTTTGGCATTTTCCACAGCATAGCTATTCTCAATTCCCGCTCCTAAATAAAGATGGTTTGAAAGTTTATTTTGCATATAAGTGGCTTAACTACTTTGCCATTTGTATTATCTGTTGTTAGCGTCCTAGCAAAAGTGACTGAAATGCTTTTCCCTTGTTATTGCCATACTACATACATAGCTTAATCTTTAAAGTGAAAACTCAGAGATGGGACCATTGGGAAATCCTGTTTGACAATGACCAGGGCTAAACTTCTGGACTTTCTCAGCTGTCCTATATTAACGTAGTTTCACTGTCATGATGGAATAATGCTTATGAACCTCGCACTGAGGATTTATCTGACCAACTAGTTTATAATCAATGATCTGTTGTGTGGGAAGGCAACTAAACATTTCAGGAGACTAATAATGGGTAATGGAGCCTTTGATATTGCTTTAAATATGGCCTTCTTCTGCCACAACAAGTTCTAATTGAACAGTACGAAAGAGCTGATGAGCTTATGCTGCAGTTCTCATCAGAAAGCTTTCAGAATTTCCTTACCCTCAAAATACAAACAAACGAAAAAAAAAAAGGACTGAATAGACTTAGACACTTCCCTGTTCCCACTACAGGTTCTAACAAAGCACCTGGGACCAGCAAGTTGTTCTGAAGAAGAGGCATCAGTAGTTCTGTTTGTGTTTTGTGGTTAAAAAGCGGGTTCTAGTCTATTCCTTTACGACTACTGCTGCTTTACAAAGGTGTGAGATGAAGCACCCTGCTCCATGTGAGTACCCCTCTCTTTTACCCACTGCAGAACACAGGTAACAACAACTTGGTGTGATTGTTTTCAACTTGTTTTTAGCCTTGTAAATTGTTGCTTCAGTCGACGTCAGACCTGAAGGATGGCTCGCGTGCTTGAAAGTCTGTCTGTTTTGCAGCAACGTCATCTGGCATAGTAAAAAAATGCTACTTCGCCCACAGTAATAGATGCTGAAGTGTGACTTATTGCATATCACGGGTCACTAAATTCCCCCAGATCCCCTGTAGCTGAGCACACCAACCTGTGTTTCAGCTGAAGCACACTGTGTTTGGCTAAAGAATAACTTCCTGAAAGGCATCTGATGCTGTCCTTGAGACCGTAGGAGCTCAAGAATCTATTGATTCCTTCAGAGCTTGTTCTAGTGGTTTGCTTCCTTACAGTTAAGAAATGGTGTGCTTTACTTCTCACTTAATTTGCCTGACTTCAGTTTTCAGCTCCCAGTTTTTGTTATGCCTCTGTTAGATTAGAGAGCTCTTGTATTTTCTCCCTGTGAAGGTACTTACATGCTGTAATCAAGTCACCTCTCAATCTTTTTGATAAGCTACACAGATTGAGCTCTTTTAAGTCGCTTATGGCAAGGGTTGAGAGTGCTGCTGCTAGCTCAAGTATTCAAGCCTGTTGTGGTCAAAGATTACTAATTAATGTCATTAGAAATGGACAATTCTTCGTGAGTGAGTCTCAAAAACACCTCTCAGCTGATGAATTTAATAATGTGGACTGAAATACCTGTAAGCCGGTTATCTATAATTATGCATATACTCATGAAGACAGTGGATGCCACTTCTTCATTTTAAAGTGGGCTGTATAAGGGAAGGGTATTTAGTGAAAAGAATGAAAATTAGAAGCTCTACAGTATCATTATTCCCCTTTTTGATTTAAATGCTTGCTTCTGTCCTAGCATTTCCTCTTCTTAATTTTTTTAATGCTGCTTTCTGATAAGAACAAACTGATGGCATAATTACTAAGTAGAAATTGTAGGTATCAAGTGCCTTTTTGAAATCACCTGCTTTCAGTTGCCTTGCAAGCTAAACTAACTGTGACTGTATTTAAGATTGACAGATTTTTCAGCTTTTCATGTTTCTGCACCTCTGCAGAAAAGTTTGGTGCCAAAATGTCCAAGGCCATATTTATACAGGAATAATATGCTTGTTTCACTGCTTCAATAGCAATGTGCTGTGTCTTACTTTATTTGTACAGTAATTAGCTAACTACCCTTAAGGTATCATTCATCATGAGCAAATCCTAGAGGAATTTATGTCTATTTGCGGTCTGAAAGCAAGACTGAGTTATATCCACAAGTTTTGTCTTCGTGACTACCTTAAAGCAGAAATGAAGTAACCTTACGGTCAGTCTGTCGAAGTCTTTATGATTAACATCTTATGGAAATTCAGAGTCAGCCTTGAACCTGTGTGTGCTGCTTGGTTCTCTTCTCTGTGTTTAATATATTCACGCAGAGTCTGTGATATGGGAACAATCATACACACCGGGTCTTATTTATTTCCTCATTCTAATCAGTTGGGTTGGCAGAGCCCAAACATGTAATGTTACCAGGCTCCTATCTGGAATATTTCTCTTTTCGCTCTAGTCTGTTGCTGTCACCTGTCAGCACCGACCTCTTCATTGTCAACGTTGTCAAACCTGACAGCACCCGAAGCCAGGAAAGAAGTGGACAGGACAGAATTTGAATGAAATGTCTTCACGTTCACTTTTAACAATGTCAGTTCCTCACCACATTCAGGATCTCAGGCTTGCCTGTGACAAGGCTGCCATTAATGTTGGAAATACATTCAGATCAGAAACGTTTGAACGACTAGACTGCTTCAGTGCACTTCCACCCGGTGCAGAATACAGTCTGCGTGGGTACACTCCACACAGCTTTATTCTGCGTGCACGTGTGGCAATGGCATGAACGAAAACATTGGGCAGGGTTATAGTATCACGCTTTGGTGATGATGGCTTGCTTTGTGGCTGACTGCCCTACAGGGGGACAGTAGGAGGATGAAAACACTTCTTGGTTTATTACTAAGATCAATTTCAAGAAAAAAGTAGGGTCAATAATGAGCTTTCAATTGCGGTGGCTAATGATAAAGAATGAGTTTTTACTCTCAAATGAGATGTTTGGAGGGGATGCAAATATCCTGCTATTTGCATCATCTACATTAAATGAGCTAGAGAGTGACCTGTGTACTTTTTTGTGTGTCCAGGCAGGGACATCTTCTCAGTCTCTGAGTTAGAGAACAGGATGCAGGCTGAAGCCACAGCTTTATCCTGAACCTGGCACCAGTATGGTGCTGGGATGGTGGTGTTCTCTATGAGCAAAGTCTCAACAGGTCAGCTCTGCATCCATCTCTCTCTCTGACGGGCAATCACACATACAGTAGCGTACTGTAGTAATCTTTTTATGAGACAACCAGCTCAACCTAATAAGTGCTTGCTACTTTCTATGGTTTTATTTTGGTATCTTGATTAAAGTCTCAGCTGATGGAATCCTCTGATTAAATAAGCAACTTTATTCTTCTCATTTTTCTTATGTTTTTCCAAGTATGCCAGTATAACATTGTGACTGCATCATCAATAAACTGTTTCTGTTTTTCATTTCAGTCTGCAGAGAAGTATGAGTATGTAAGCAGGTTGTACCCTAAAGATACAAAAGCCACACAAATAAAAAAGAGATACAATACATTATCATTAAAAAAGATTTCTATGACTAGTTGAAATATCATTATTCTTTTGTAACTGGTTCTATGATTTCTGAACATTTGGGATTGCCTTAGTTGATGCTATAATAATTTTGATTTGAACCAAATGTCTGGTCTTTTACAAAGCATGACACTTGTTGTTGCTATTCTTTGCTACATTCTTTTGACTTTCCTCAGTGTTTCTCTAATAGTTCACAGCATGCTTTCAGGGCCAAATCATTCAGTGAGAGACTGAAGTAATTAATTTTTTCACCAAAAAATCTATTCAGTATGCTTTCTTGACATTATGCAATTTCTTCTTTTGTCTGTCATGTTAGTATTCTGCATGGAGTTTGGAGTAGTCTGGGGACACATTATGTCTTCAAATCACCATTGAAAATAATGTTGTTATGTATTCTGTTCCTAAACTAGGCTTTAGTGTACGTATATATACATTAAAAGTAGGACTGAGACATGACATATATGTATATTTTTCTCTTGAAGAAAAATATTCCCTGACAGTTAAGCAGCCAGAGATGGGTATTTGACAAAAGAAAACAAACAAAGACAAAAGATGGATGCAAAGATCTTTGTGAGAAATGGTTTAACTTTGTTCCAGAAAGCATGATGCTGAATTTATTGATGGAGTAGAACAATGTTTTACTTGCATACTTGGAAATGGGTGAGGGAGCAGGTTAACAGAACAAATTGGGAGGATCATGTCTGTCTGCTTTCATGTCTGTTTGGAGGGTACTAGTCCAAAAAGACATAGCATTTGATCTGGAGAAGTGCTTTTCCCAGGCACACCGATAAATAGTTCCTGACATGAATGATTTAGCAGGACACAATGCAGTGATGAGCCCCCCCCAGAGGAGAGAAGTACATTTCATGTCTTCCTTCAGTTTTACAGTAGGAAGAATGATGCAGCTGAGCATTTAGCCAGGAGAGGCTTCTGACAAGAAAAAGGAGTGTGTAAGGGGATGAGAATCCAAGGGCTGTGAGCAGCAGTGGGAAGAAAAGCCTAGAACTGCTGCAGTGGAAAACAAATTTTAAGCAGACACTCAGCTGTGCCAGAGACAGAAGGTGAAAAATTGAGAGCTGAACAAAAACCTCAGACTTTAATATAGGTGGAACCACCTACCAATGAACTGTGGTCTCATGCACAGTGACAAGTGACTCCAACAAAGGGTGGGATCTACAGTATTTAATCACTCTCCAGAGGAGTCTGGGCCAAGATGGGTTAACAGTGCCAAGGCAGAGACATCCAGTTAACAATCCTCTTCATCAGACTTTCCCAAAAGACTGATGCTTAAACACAATTTGGGTTATCCTTTCCTGCAAGAGTTGTCATTTGTATACAGGATGTATACATTCTATCAAATGTCAGCATCAATTAAAGCCCTATCTTGCTTAATATCTGGGTTAATAAGATCTGCTTCCCCCAACTTGCCTGGATGGTGGGCACAACAGGAATTGTAGGCTCCTGCAAACAAGAACTTAAGAGTAGTAAACTTTTGTCCCCATGCTACTACTAAGGCAGCAATAAATTTCATTCACATTGAATTTTTTTCAGCTTATACAGAAAGCTTATGATTTTATACACTGTTTCCCAGGACTAAGCATGGGATTGTTGACAGCAAGAACTTCCCCATACTGCAACAGAGACATCCTACAAACTGATGGCAGCCAGGTCTCTGTCTTTAGCATCCCGAGCCAGTCTGTGCTTTTATAATCTTCTAGCCATGGGGCTGCATCTTTGTTTCTTGTTAGGTGTATAATCTGTGATATGCTAGGTAGGCTGTGTCTTGTTCTCTTGGAAACTGATTCAAGGGAATGAGTGGGGATGGTGAAATCTAACCTGGTGCTAAAAGGAGATTCCACAGATGCCCTTGCCAAATGGGTCCAGAAACACAGCATGGGTTGATTTTCAGAAGGAAGCAAGCTGCCCTCTATTGGCCAGAGGAAGAAATTTGGCCCAGATGAGGGATTAGATATTTGAATCTGGCATTGCCTCTTTGTCAGAAAAAAACAAATATTGTCTCCTTATAGGCTGCTACATTGAGAAGTGGTATGAAATTTGGCAGAAGATAAGCAAACATGAAGATGCCACTTTCACACTGTTTAAAATACTTCTCTGATTTTTCAGGCTTGTTGCAAGAGTGATAAAGAAACACAAGAATCTGAATTTTCATTTAGGAGGATTTACTATTGCATGCATTTCTGTATTAATTTTATCAGTATGGATAGGAATCTGGGAACATGAACAAAATGTAGGCAATGCGTACTCTGCTGGGCCAGTAGAAGTACACAAGTGTATGGGCTCTGCTGGTAGTGATTACATACTGTATGAGGCTAAACTTGAGCACAGAACAAACCTGGTGACATCAGGAACCAGGCCTTTTTCATACTCTGAACTGTATTTCTGTAATTTAATCTACCTGTTGCTTCAAATCGCCTCTTTGTGAGCAGAACTTCCTGCTAAATCCAGCCTTTAGGTGACAGCATTAGGTGACATCCCCACTGAACTTCTCAGCAGCTGGTACCTCTGGAAGTGCTGTGTGAAATCTTCACATCTATTGATCTTTGCAGAGGAAGGTACAATTTACAGGAGTTTACAGAGCCTTGCTAAACAAGTAGAAGTGCTAGACTCAAGTGTGCGTGTGTGATGTGTTCTGAGTCCAGTAAATATTATTGTTTGATTCCGCTTTATGCTTCTTTAACACACACTTGTTTCTTCAAATCTTAGTACGTAATACTGGTGGAAACCCAAGGCACTGAAATGAGTAAATACAAGAATCACATTGTCATGTCCAAATGCATAATGAACTTACATTGCCTCATTATGTCCCTTGTTCCTCTCACGATTTGAGATAATCTTTAGCAGTGGGAAAAGGTCGGTTCAAGTATGTTTCTATCTGTATCTGTCTATACTTCTTTTCTGGGTGACAGACAGTAACCAAAAATCCTGGATTGGCCAAGGGAGTTTGGGGATTTAGATTACTGCTCTGGCAGCATGAGAAATGTCTTTATGACTCCAAAGAGATAAAAGGTGCCCCCTCCATAATCCAAGGCAAAGGGCAGATACCTGAACAAAAGAGAAATGCTCCAGATACTTTGTTTTTGCTTAAAATGGTCACCCTACCTTGATATCCATGCTTACCTGTTAGTGACTCTCTGGGATGTTTTTTTGGCTTCTAAATTTCTTGGTATTTTTGTTTTGTTTATATTTGGTGTTAGGTTGCTTTTCTTTTCTTTTCTTTTTTTTCTTTTCTTTTCTTTTCTTTTCTTTTCTTTTCTTTTCTTTTCTTTTCTTTTCTTTTCTTTTCTTTTCTTTTCTTTTCTTTTCTTTTCTTTTCTTTTCTTTTCTTCTTTTCTTTTCCTCCTGAAATTTCCCTGAAAACTGATATTGCCCAGGGAAGTGTGTTGAGGGGACTGTGAAAGTGATACAGAATGATTATAATCCAAGGTGGGCTCAGGATTTATTGATAATTGTTATGTTTCAAGTGTATAAAGTGCATCTCTCACTAAAATGTTGTTGTCTTATGCACCTAAATTACATGCAAGTATTGCACAGTTGGAAGTAGTTGTTGCTATAGAAGCACTGGAGCTGCTGACAGCGCTGGCAGCAGGAACAGCAGCAACAGCAGAAGGTACATGATTATCTTATGGGTTTGGGAACGAGAGTTTGCATTTTATATCCTATTGCTTCCCATTGCATTGGGAAAACAATGGTGGAAAGGGAAGGGAAGGGAAGGGAAGGGAAGGGAAGAAAAGAAAAAAGAAAAAAGAAAAAAGAAAAAAGAAAAAAGAAAAAAGAAAAAAGAAAAAAGAAAAAAGAAAAAAGAAAAAAGAAAAAAGAAAAGGTCTTATTAGTTTTGCTTTATGATTTCTGGATTTACAAATTTGGTTTGAACTCATCTCAGGTGGACCAAACAAGCTGAATTTACAAAATGAGGACAGGGTGGTGTTCATAAAAGTTTGGCTTTTCTCAAAACTGTTTACAAATACCTGTCAAATAATTCTGAAAAAAGTGAAAGACTTTCCCCACAGGAACTGTAAGAGGCAGTAACTGCAGTGGGGCTGTGGGGGAAAAAAGGAAGAAAGAAGCCTCAACAGTAAGAACTACTTTCAGTTGTAAAGGACAGTGGATGGACCTGGATATATACAGGAACTTGCATAAAAAATATCACTCTTCAGTTTGTAGTTCTGTGCCTCAAAAATGGTTTCTCTTATGTGGGAGATAGCAGCTTTAAATGCTCAGCAGCTTTAAATTCTCCTTTTTCAAGAGAAAAGTGCTTGCATGTCAGCCAGGATGGGTGGGAAAGTACTCAATGGGAGCAGATGATATCCTGTATTTCCTCTCCAGATTTCATGAAACAGTCCTAGGAAGACACTCACTACTCTTCCACCACTTGTGAAGCAGGAAGATGTTCTTCTTCCTGAAAATTTTGGTATGCTCTTTATGTCCCGGCTGTCACTCTTCTGCACTCCTACATCCAGCCACCCATTTCTCCGCTCCACCTCCCTGGCCCTTCTCTTCAGGGCAGATCTTCTGGGTGAAGTGGGACCCTCGTGTGGCACCTCTCTTTCCATCGGATGGGCAGTGGGAAGGACTCTCCTGTCTCCTGCTATCCACACCTGAAGGACTTTTCCTTCCTTCTCTCCTGTGTAGCTGGGGAGGAGCCCCAGCCTGGAAGCAGCCTGGGTGTCTGCCCAGTTTTAGGGCGCTGCACGCATCAGGAGAAAGCAATGAGCATTTAGCAGGAGTATTGAGGAATTCACACTTCCACAGATTAGAGTCTGTTCCTAATTTCTGATTTAACAATAATGTTTGAGGGGATCCAAAATGCTGCACATTTGCTCTTCATTAGTTTCAAACAGTGAAGCATTACTGTCAGTCAGAATTTCATGTTTCTTTTCTTTTTTTAATTTTTTTTATTATTATTTTTCTTTAGTAACCATAATACGAGAATGGAGATACTGTGAATACTGAGTCTGAATAAAAGCCCTTCCAGAACAACAGCCTCAGTGCAAGCTCAAGGCAGGCAGATAGTGATCATTCCCTTGTACACTGTCCTAGCCTGAAGCCATCTGGGTCCCAGGAAATTTTTCAGCAAGAGGTGACGGTTTTCTCTTTATTAGCCCCAGAATGAGTATGCTTCCATGATGTTCTCCAGATGACTTCAAAACTCACATAACTGTCTGAATCCACAATGCTGCAAGCAGGTCCAATGCCTCCTGTTTGAGCCCGCTAACTACAGTGAGGTCTTTATTTGATGCCTCCTAGATTTTTTGGCAGAAAAGACAAAAATGTCGTGATGTAAGTCATGTCTGTGGTAAACTCTATATCAAAGAGCAGGCAAAAGATAATGATCTGAGGGTTTTGCGTTGTGGAAGAGAATTTGATACCTGTATGTATCTTGTGTATATATTGCGTATATCTGTGGGTATCTGAACGGTATGTATCTGAACTGTGATGGGCTTTGCCATTACAAGATAACCTTGGAGGTGGCTCCACATAAATCTAACCCCTGTCTTTCAGAACACCTTAATCTTGCGTCCTGACAAATATTGCCACACATAGGTCTGTATAGATAAGCTGGGAACTAAAGGCTACAGAAGTTTACCAAACCCTTTTCCACCCATGAAATCCTAAATAAGCTTAGTATAAAAAAGCGGTTTTAAGGTATCTTAGTTTCATTTGGAGAGTGGCTTGCAAAGACTGAATGACAGGATTCTACCTTTTGAAAATAATTTTCATTAGAGGAAAAGGTACCCAGGATGAATATCCCCTCCTTTTTTTTTTCCCATTTGAACCTGCCTAAACAAGGACTCATTATATTAATGTTTGGGTTTTTTTTTTCTTTAGTGTCACTGAATAAACTCTACTTGAATAGCAACAACACCAAAAAATGGAGCCAGAAGGGACAATGCTATTCTGGTGGAGGATATCACTAATGTAAATAGTCTGCTTGAAAACATTATATATCTTTTTCAAACTGTTAGAAGCACTGTAAGCATTTCAGATATTATCCCATGCAGTTAACAAAATGCCTAGGATAAGAATGAATTTGTTTAAAAAAGGCATTTGCTAAAGGAGAAAAAAAAGCCTTATACATAATAATAAAAATGAAGCTTCTAAGTGAATAGTACACAGCTCATTAGAAAGAATAAACTCCCAGGGTCCCTGAAGGTAAAATACAATAGAATGTAGCCTATTTAAAACTCCATTCAATGAATATGACTTTGCATACTAAAGAAAATCGTATTTCATAACACAATGGATTATTTTAAATGACTCTTTTTTTACTATTTAATGTTCTTATTATATAAGCTGCATTTTTCACTGAACTGTCTTTAAGAAATCATATTTTTGTAAATGTGGTTTACTAAGGAGTGCATTTAAAAAATGATTCATCAGGCAGTAGTGGGACTTCTTTATTGTTCATTGAACACATAAATATTTAGTAATATATATAAGGTATACAGTCTCCCTATACTATGTCATAGTTATTTACATCTGACATGTTAAAAGACAAGTATTTTAAAGTTATGTATGGAAGCCATACTTAAGTGAATTTCTATGATTTTACAAGTTATTATCTTTTTAACATTTATCGTGGACCATTTCCTTAAGCTTCACTTTCAAGCCACCGATATGTTCAAAGGACTTAGAAGACTCAAAGAACAACGTTTTCATTTGAAGTCAGGTAAAGCAGTTAATGAATTTTGTAATTGGTCTAGATCATGGAAGGCCGAATCTCTTCATGTCCTTCACAACATCCATAAAAGGATGACCCTTCCTGAAAGTGAAGTGCTTGGTTAATCAGTAGTTTGCACTCAGCTCAGTATTCTTATTCCTGTAGCATTGTTGACCAGATCACAGTAAAACAGCAGAGGCCTCTCTTTAGTGCTGCCAGACAGAAATGATTAAAGGTGTTTAAAGACACAGCCCCCACTGACAAGGGGGGTGAACAGTGCAAGGTAAGAGAGTAAGGCAGTATGAAAGTTCTCCTCCAGCTGATGTACAGTAGCCAAATGTTGACTTTGCTAGATGAAGCATGTATTTGCTGCTCGTTTGATTTCCAGTTGAGACAAGTCTACCTGACGCATGACACGAGTGTGGACTCGTAACAGATTTGAGGAGACTGTTCAGTGAAAGCAAGAACTGTGTACTGTGTGGCCAAACTTCGAGGTCAGTTCTGCTGTTCTTCTTGAAGATAGATGATGAGGTTGCGATTACGTTTGGCTGTCAACACAGGAGACCATTCCCAGCCACCCAGAAGCTGAGAAGCATAGGGATAGCAGACAGTGTTTTTGGAATATATCATGGGATTTACATTCCTGTATTTCCATCTCACCTGACTTTTTTTGTTTGTCTGTGAACAGTTTGGACTTACACAAAGATGCATTGGATTAAGAAACACATGTTCTGAGACCTAGCTTGAGTAATACTGGGATACCACTGCAATTCAACGAGAAGACACACCATTGATTAACTTTGTTGGTAGTCTGGGAATGTTATGGAAAGTCCAGATGTGCTGACTGGGCAGAAGTAATCTTTAATAAATCTGACAGGTTTTCCCTGGTAAGAAAGCTGTGACATTTCTCTATAACATTATTGAAGTCCAAGTCATTTGCTGGTTGAATTACTTCAAAAAGCTTTAGACTATCTTATAAGCTTAAACAATCAAATAAAGGAATAATTTTCACCCAGCCTTGGAGGGGCTGTACGCCTCAGCAATGGTCACACTGGGTGTGTGATGCGTCAAGGAATGGAGGATTTTCAGTTAACAGATTCTTAGGTTGTATTAAAGGTCTTTTCAAAGTCCTGTCTTAAGTTATTATAGCTACCTGAAACACCTTCTCTTTCTTTCTACAGTAAAACACAGCCATCTTGATATGAAAATGGAGGACAATTGCTGTTAATAGTGGGTGCTTGGCTTTTCTGTGTCCTTTCCTTGGTATTGGCTTATAAGAGTTTATACCACATTTTCTGTCCTGGTCTGCTTTATATGCTGCTGTAGGTAGGAGTTTAAGTGAACAGTATGATATAAGCATGAATTAAGAGGAGAAGTGGTTTTAAATCCGCAGAAATGTATGTGTTGAATGTATGTTTTACATGCACTACTGTGGATATTGTGTATTAAAATGCAAACTATGCATTTTAATGCATGGTATGCTTCTGTATGGTATACATATCTAGGACTCAAATGGATGCTTGAAAGCCTTTGAATTAGATGCAACTTCTTGAAAATCAGTTTTTTTTTTCTCCTATAACAATGGTGAGCTGTTTGAACCCAAGAACTCTGACGTCCTGTTTCTTTGCAGAAAAGGGACCTCTTCCATATTCTTTGCTTCTCCTCCCTAGCAGCAAACCAGAGATGACATTGAACACTCTCTCAAGTGGCAACACATTGTCTGTTTCCACTTAGAGCTTGGACATTTCTTCTCATGATACCATAAACAGTCTCCTCATAATAATAATTATAAGCTTTGGAAGAAAAAGCCTTTCCACTAGGCATTGGACTAAGTCCCACTAATTTCATGGGTCATACAGACCGGTATGGTTGGCTGCTACTCAGCCACTAGTATAACCTGCCCACTTGGGTTGAAAAACTAGTACACATTTTGTTTGTTCCTGGAAAAATGGTAGGGGTTCTAAGCATTGGAAAATCGTAATTCTTAATAGCTTCAATTGAAGCAGGGTTGTAGGAATTCTGAAGTTTTTAAAGCAATCTATTTCAGGAGAATAAAAAAAATGAGGGAATGCTGGAGATCTGTTTTGTTATTAATTTTTTATTACCAAAATTTCACTTAGAATGTGAAGAGAATATATTCCCCTCAGTTTATTATGGGAACAGTGGAAATATTCAAACATAAGTAAAGATTGAAATAACGTCTTAAAAAGGGTAAGAAAGAAATGTTATGGAAATTATGTGTTTTCAGTTACATTTATTGTTTGTAACTATCATTTATATGCTAAATGTAGTCCTAGGTAATTACTATCCTTATCTAGTAAGCTTGTGGGTTATGCAATAAGTGTAATTTATTAGGCGTTATTTGTATCTTTAGTAGTCCAAATCTTTGGTCACCATGAAAGAGCTGCTACTCAGGCTGTACTTTTATCTGGTTTTTAAGTCATTGTATTTCACTGGAAAATAAGTGGGCAATTTTCTCCTGCAAGGTCTGTGTGAGATATAGCTAAAACTCAACTGAAATTTGTGGCCATTTATTATGATCTCTTATAACTTACACGTGTAACACTGGATGTTCTCAGTTCATTCCCCTATCCAAAGGGTAGCCATGTGCCACTGGTCAGCTGCTGTGTCTGGCTGAGTTGAAGGAGGGTGCTCATGTTTTGATGTAAAATTATGTGTCTGTCTTTTAAGTGTAAAACATCATCTGCAGTTTCTTTAGAGGATTTTCTGCACTATGTGCATGTCCACGCCATAGGACTGAACTAGCTGACTTCTGGCAGCGCTGTGAGATGCCAGGCTGGTCATGGTGCTACAGGCAGGACTGCAATGTAAGCATGGTCCTCTAAGTTAATAAGCCTTGTGTGAGTTAGAGGTCCCACGTAACTCATTTGTAACTCCCTGTGTGTGATTAATGCAGCCATTATTTTCACACCACATTGCATACGGCTACCGAACTTCTAACATATATACCTGGGCACCTCTAACTGGCATATTGAAGAGGAGATTTAGATTGGATATTAGGAATAAATTCTTTACTCTGAGGGTGGTGGAACACTGGAGCAGGTTGTCTAGGGAAGTGGTTGAGGCCCCTTCCCTGGAGGTATTCAAGGGGAGGCTCGAGGAGGCCCTGGGCAATCTGGTCTGGTTGGGGGTGTCCCTGCTGACAGTGGGGAGGTTGGACTAGATGACTCTAGAGGTCCCTTCTGGCCTGGATCATTCTGTGATTCTATGATTCTCTATATAACTGCGTATGAGCAACCTGGTCTAGTGGGAGATGTCCCTGCCCATTGGAGGGTGTTTGGAACTCGATGATCTTTAAGGTCCCTTGCAATCTGAACCATTCTATGATTCTATGATTATTCTGAAGTTACTTAGACTGCATGGAAACGGGGAGGGTAGTGGTGTTGGAATAAATTCTTTAGGTGTCCGCTCCATTTTGGTACACGAGGGCACAGTGGTTTTTTTAACAATTGTACATGTTGAGGTGGGTAGGAACCTGCCAAGCATGAAGATTTGCCACTGATTTCAGGGACTGTGTTAATGGCCTAAAAGAGTTTGAATTGATGAGCTGTAGTCAGCTCCTTGGAGCTGCCTATCCCTGCTAGAGCTTTTATATAAAAGGGATGCACAACCAGAATGTTTATTAAATATATAATTAACTGAAATGTTATTAGAGTGAGATGAATAACTGCAACTTTCAGCTTCCACTCCTGTCACTTCCTCTGCAGTGTGGGAGATGCAAATTGGGATAAGGAGCCATGTGAATTTTGTCAGCGAGACTAGCTGTGACTTTTAAATATATTGTCTAACACCCTAAGGGGAGCCTATAAAAACTTGAACATGAAATCATTACACTGTTTTGTCATGCCCAAATGACAATAACAACCATGAAACCTTTTCTGTAAAATGCCTTTACATAGGCTAACTCGATTTGCAATGATTTAAATACTGAAACAAATTCCCTCTATTTCCATCTTGCATTTAAACAAAATGACAGCATTTTGGCACCATCACTGCCTCATCTTGCTATAAATCAGCAGAAATGAACAATCTGTCAAGTTCCTTATCTGTGCTCTTTTTAGTCTTGTACAGTATGTGCATCTTCAGAAGAAAAAAAAAAGATAAATAGTTCTGTGCTCCCTCCCTGTTTGTTTTTAATGCCTTTGTTATAGTTGAAGCTCTAGAAACCTGGAAAACCTCATTGGCAGATCAGTATTACTGGTGAAGAAAAAAAATGGAAAGGTTAAGCAGTAATGGCAGTGCTCATCTGGCAGTATTGGCAATGAACAAGTGTGTATTTGACTGGAGATACTTCCTAGAAGTGATGGTGTTGTACAACTCAGTTCACACCAGAACAGGACACAAAACAGTTCTTCCGTGGGCTGACCACTGGCCAGCCTTGCAAATAAAGAACAAGAGTCTCCTCTCTGAATATTTATGTTGGTTTCAACAGAGAATATACAGGAAGCAACGAGCTAATGAATTATGCTCGGAATCTGGTCAAGTGAGAAAATGTGTTGCAGTCAAAAAGCTCACTTATAAATTAAATTTGAATTTAGGTTTACCTAGGCTGTTTAGATTCAGTAAATTGCTTAGGCTGATCTAGATATAGATGAGTCAAAGATGACTTGCACAGCATTCAGTACCATATAAGTCGTATGTATTGATGGATTGTTTCTATTAACAAATGGGTGCAGGCTTTTGTGTTCCATGATGGTATTTGCATATGATACAGTGCTTTAAATAGAAAAGGTGTAGTACTGAATTATGCATGTAAATATACATATAATCTCTATGTATAATTAACTGAGAAATCTTCTTATATGAAGTAGTCTATCACATCTACAGTAATAATCTCTTCTATTGCTTTTGTTGAGGTGCTCACAATGTGACTCTAAGGTGGCTGTTCAAATAATCATGAAGACGAAGCCTCATGCTTTCCAGGGAGAAACAAGTATGCTCTGTCTTAATGTTTTATATTTTTTTTAAGTCCAGTGGAGATGAAGAACAACATGCATAGAGTAATCAAAGTAAATATTTTTCCTGAATTCAAATAGAAGGTAGAAAAGAGATCCAGACTGTGTCTGCACCAGTGTGAAAGTGGCAGAATAGAGGTGAGCATGTTACAAGAAGACAGAGGGCAAGGGGGGAAAATGAGAGAGATCTTGCAATTGATTTTAACATTTCTTCCCAATAGATTGTTCTTCCAAAATATATAAGAAAATAAGTACTTTACAATATCTGAATCTTAGACTTTTCTGCTTAACCTCTATTCCCTTATAATTGAAGAGTATAGCTCTTAACATACTACTTTTATGTGGCTTATATGTGACAGACTTCTCACTCTCCCCTTTGGCTGCATGCAAAGCCTGCAAAGTAGTGCAGATAAGATAATTGTGCTGTGTGGAGTTGTCTTGTTGTAGAGGGCTACCCTGAATGTGCTGAGGAGGAGTGGGAGAAGAGACTTTATGGTTCCAGGACACTGTAGGAAGGACTGCAGTAAGTTTGTTGTATAGACCTGCTGAGAGAAAACATGGTGTTTTTTAGTCATGGCAAGAAGGAATATAACAATTTGTCTATTCTGGGGTCACACGGAGGCACAGAAAGACACTGAAGAGGCAGACCAACATCTGAAACCCAGGGAGGTGGTTGAGTCACCATCTATGCATGTATTTAAGAGTTGTTTAGATGTGTGTGGGGGGAGATATGGTGTAGGGGAGAACTTTGTAGAGTGGGTTTGATGATCGGACTTTGTGATCCCAAGGGTTTTTTCCAAGCTGAATGATTCTGTGATTCTATGAAAGTATCAGATTAACAGGTCAGTTTGGACACTTGACACCAAAGAAAATTTCTTCTCTATTGTAAAAAACCTGAAACACCCAAGTTGTGAATTTCACCTTAGGAATGCAGGTAGCAGCCTGGCACATTCATCTAGAATGAACAGAGAAATGGTCAAAGAATTGACAATTGCACTAATAAATACATGGACATATAAGAAAGAAATACCTTACAGGGAAAGATGAAGGAATTCACTAGTGTACATAGCTCTTAACGATTATTTATTGAAGAAAGATGGCACCTAAGGTTCTCACTGAAAATCAAGACTTCATTCAATTACATACTGCACTAATATGCAATGGTTATTGTCACAGAGGGCTCAAGATCTGCCTAAAAGCAAGATCTAACAGGGGGAAATACAGACCATACAGAAGGGAGATACAAACAACATGGAACTAGACAGCCTGTGCAAAAGAACATTTAAAGACAGATCATACAGAATGTAGCTCTATAATACTATCAACAGCTGAGTTCTACTAACATTTCTCACCAAATTGTCACCTGTTACTAAACTTTAGTCTTGCTTTTTGCCTTTCCTCTCCCTCTTCCTCTCCTTTCCTCTTCCCCTACTCCTTCTCCCTTCCCCTTTCCCCTCAGCCACCCGCCCTGTCTTTCCACTTCTCTATTCTATGGTTTTTTAATACGCTTAAAAGACTGGAAGGTCTGTTGGCTCCATTATTCTTAGGAATAAATACGTTATTTTTTTCCTTTATGTCAAAATGCTTTTTTTCTCCTCTCATGTTTGGAAGTGACCTTGCATTACATGAAACCCTTAGCAGAGTTGCAAGTCCTGATAATCCTTGACAGGAACACACTGGAAATACTTAGTATGCAGGCTGGTGACCAGAATCAGTCCCACGTCTTACCAAAT
>VXBJ01003443.1:71426-253347 GCA_013400055.1 Nycticryphes semicollaris
GCCAACCGGATTTTGCTCCATTAATCACAACTCGCTGGGCACGGCCGTCCAGCCAGTTTTTAATCCAGCGGAGGGCACACTTGTCTACACCGTGATTTTCCAGTTTCTCCAGGAGAATGCTGTGGGGGACGGTGTCGAAGGCCTTACCAAAGTCCAGGTAGACAACATCCACAGCCTTCCCCTCATCGAGAAAGCGGGTCACATGGTCATAGAAAGAGATCAAGTTGGTCAGGCAGGACCTCCCTTTCATAAACCCTTTCAATGGCCCACTACCCAGGCCTTATGCAGCTTATAGTAGAAAAGCTACAAGGATACTTGCTGTGGTGTCAAGTGTAATAGTGTACAAAAGCTGTAGGAGGAAAAAGAAATGCATAGAAGTATATAGTGACGAAGCATTAAGCTAATCCTACAAAGACCTTGACTGTCATCCAGTATACTTTCCAAATACTTGGGAGGCACAGAGAAGGGTTTATTAATGGTTCATCATCCTGCCAACACTGCCTACGTATCTCATATGCAAACATTACTGTTTGGGGAGGGAGTGGGTGGGATTTTCCGTGTATCAGATTGTACCCATGAAAATGACAGTATTTTTCCAGAGTAATTGAAGCATTACCAAGCAAGACAATGATTGATGGTGTCTTTAACAGCCTAAGAACACCGCCTGCTTTTCTTACAAATACATTGCATGTATATGAAGAAGAAAAAGAGGGTGGGAAAAGACTTATAGCACTCAAAAATGCTGCTCACATTATTCAATTGATTTTATTCATTATCATTTTCACAAGCCACTTGTTTGATTTCCCTTTTTTATTTTCAAATCATTATGCCACTGCCAGAAAGCAAAATTGCTGCTTTGTAATGTATGTGACATAATTAACTGAGTACATTATTGTTTGTGACAGAGGCACTTCTTAAGTTTTTAAGCATTCTGAGAGTTACAAAGATGTTGCTAAAGTTGGCAGCAACAAACTGATTTTCTGTCAATACAATAAATAGGAGATTGCCTGTACTTCCTGTGTCTGATCAGATCCAGACAGAAAAGACATGCATGAAGGGAGATATATGACAGAGAACTATGCAAAGAGTAGGGCAGCATTATAACTAATTTGCAATCTTGAAATTAGAAGTGAGTAGGAAAAAATAGTACGTGGCTTTTGTGCTTTCTTTGTCATGGGGTAAAACTTCCTTGGCAGAAAGGAGAATTTTAGGGAGGAGAGAGTAAGTATGGGATAGATTAATTTATTTTCTAGTAATGCCATAATACTTGGCAAATGAATATTTTTTAAAGAAAAAAAATATGTATGTTTCATAGCAAATATGACATTAATCCTTTGTGAGATGGGTGACTAGTAAACCAAGGCCAAAAGATAGGGTCTTTCAAGGAATATTTTCAAAATGTGTGAACTTAGTGCATATGTTTCCCTCCCAAGTTGCAAAAAATATTTTAGTGAGATAATACTGAGATTGTCTCTGGGACTGTAGAATCACAGAATCAAAAAATGGTTGAGGCTGGAAGAGATTGCTGAAAGTCATCTGGTGCAAGGTCCCTGCTCAAGTAGGGGCATCTAGAGCTGGATGCTCAGGGCTATGGACAGATGGCTTTTGAATACCTCCAAGGAGGGAGACTCCACAACATCTCTGGGCAAGCTGTGTCAGCGCTCAGTCACCCTCTGAGTAAAATAGTGCTTCCTGATGTTCTGAGAGGACCTCCTGTCTTTCGGTTTGTGCCCATCACCTCCAGTCCTTTCACTAGGCACTACTGAAAAGAGCCTGTCTCCATCTTTTTTTTATATATATGTCTCCATCAAATTTTTATATATATTTATGAGATCTCCATGAGCCTTCTCTTCTCTAGGCTGAATAGTCTCACCTCTCTCAACTTCTCCTCATATGCCTACAGTCCCTTAATTATCTTTGTGGCCCGTTGCTGAACTCTCCCAAGGGTGTCCATGTCCCTTTTGTTCTGAGGAGCCCAGAAATGAACACAGTACTCCAGACCTGGCCTTATCAGTGCTGGTTAGTGCTGATTGGCTGTTTAATCCACCCCAGAAAAATACTACTGTCTGCTGCTCAGGACTATAACTTTGGAGCTGTTGATTGTACAACTTCTTGGCAGTCAGCATAGTAGTGCCAGAGCAATGTTAGTGCTGATTTACAAGGACCATATAAGCAGAATAAAAGTAATCCCCAAGATGGCAGTAATGAAGAGACAGCTCCTAAACCCAAATTCTTCTTCTCACCTCCTGCACTTTATCATCCTTTAAAAACAATTACAAATCAACATTTCTATTTCCTTTTCTTTTCCTTCTTCTCCTCTGTTCTTTATGCGTATCACTTATATATGTTTATTAACTTTTTGTCTTTTTACTTCTACATCAGTCAGTTGTTTCCATGGTCTCTCAGACTATAAATTTCCCCATATTCCATTTAACCTTTATGTAGAGCTCACCAATTTATTAAAGCACGATTTTTTTTCAGCACCTAGACCACTGTAAATCGTAAGTCATTGCGTTGGAGTCAGAGGAGTGACACTGATGTAAAACTGATTCAGTTGGGAGAATCCTAACAGAGATCCTAACATTTACAGTAGACCTATGATAAAATTTTAACCTTTGAATATTGATTTAGAGAGGTTAATAAGATTTACAAGATTAAGACACTAGGGCTGTCAGAGTGATATTAGGATAATTCATTTTAAAACAAAAAGTTGAGCAGAGAGTTAAAAAACACCAAAACCAGTCAACAATTATTTTATCAAGTCCTCATAAGTTAAAACCCCTCATTTTTCTAACAGTGAGTTCCCTGTATCTCATTTGCCAGGGGAAGGATGAATAGTTTCAGACTTACTGTATCACTCCTCTGAGGTTGCCAGGATAACTCTAGCTCTGGGCCTTTTCAACTTCCCTTTGGAGATTGCCACTGCAACATTATGGTTTAGTGTGCACTGAAAGTGGGGTTTTATTATTTTGTGCAGTTCTACTTGATATTTAAGACCACAAGTAAGCTCTCAAGTAGATTGCAATTAGAACTGCATGAAGAGCTGTGTGTTTATGGTTGATCAAAGAGAGGGGTTAAACCCTGACTCTTCCACATTATTTTCTTCACCCTGCTTGAAAATATTTCTTGTTTATTACTGTGGTTGCTGAACTCTCCTTGCTTTGGTGTTCAAAGGTGCACATATATCGAACTGGAAAAATGCTTTGAAGCTAAAAAAAAACCTGATGGGATTTTTGTCATGACTAAGACAAGCTCTCGAAGACGATTTTCTGTGAGGAGTCAGAGATTTGGAGTTAACCAGGACTAAACCCACTTTCCTCACAAAAGTATTTCAGGTGCCTTTCAAAAAAGGCAGATCATCTCATTCATGCAGACACTCCTTGTGCCACATGTATTTGACCTAAGACTTTTTAACAAACTTAGGATATGTGCATCAAGATGAAGACATTTCTATACTGAGATTTATGCTTTCTATTATCAAGATTAAATAATTAATAAATAAATAAACCCATAAAATAATGAGTTTAAATGCATATATTTCCCTTTTACATAATCAAATTAAAACTTTCCATTAGGCTGCCAGTTGTTTGGGTTTTTTTTTCTTTTTTTTTTTCTCCCTGGAAGTAAAGCTGGAAATCCAGTTGCAGGAATGTAGGAATATGGTTACAGAAATACATACAGAGACAATTATAAGAAATTACATTTAGCTGTTTTTTCCCCAGCTATCTTAACTACATGTTTTATGCTATAGGCCCGACTTCCTGGCTAGACCACTGCACAGGTGGAAATATGTATTCGTGGGACAATGAAGAGTAAATTTCCCCAATGCATCACAATTACAGAAACATCTGTGCAAAACAGCTTTGATCCAGTTCACTGTCAAAATATACATCTTTCATGATGGTCTAGTGACTGCAGATTTCCCTGCACTGTAAAGCCAGAAACAATGGGAAATTGGTTCAAGACACACCAATAAAGAGTTTTTCTTCTGGCACCTGTACATCTCAGCTGTTGTTTCTTTCCTGCACTGTAAGGGTATAATTCCATTTAATGTTAGGAGGGAGACAAATACATTTTACATGCATTAATGAAATCATACAGACGGCATATAAACACAAGCATCTGAAGAGCATCTGAAAAGGTCATGAATAAAAATAGGTTGGACACATGAGCAGGTTTTGGTAAAATAAAAATCACTTTATGCTTCTGCTAGGCTCTTGAGCCAAACCTCAATTAGGCCTTGTTTGAAAAGTTTCTGATAATCTAACATTCCTCCCCAGCTTTGTACAAATTGGTTCAGGCTGAGTAGGGAAACAGAATGCCAACATTTAATGAAAAAACTTATTTTAGCTGAAGAAAGTAAGAACATTTTGGATTGGATTTTTGTTTGTTTGTTTGTTTCTTTGCTTTTTTTGTGATTCTTATCTGTCTCTTTCTGTCTCTAGAAACTTTTGTATCTTTAATTTCAGCCAAATCCGCCAGTTTCAACCAAATTTGACAGATGGGCTTACTGTCATGGTATCTCTCACTTTCATTGAAATAAGTGACTTAGTAGACATGAGAGGCCGTGCTGATGTTCCTTCTAAGGGAAATGCTGCCACATGAACTAATGTCTTCTTAGATACCAGAGAATCCACAGCTGCAAGATATTCAATAAATATCCCATCTGTGGAAAATCTTAGTGGAGCCCCAAATTTCTACTAGAAGATCAAGACATGGAAACCATGGAAAATCAGGTTTCATTAATTTTCCAAACCTGGAATTACTTATTGTGAAATATCAAGGATAGTTGCATAAACATAAATTTCTATTTTACACTAAGATTCAGCTGAAGACATATTAGCTGAACACATGATCAGTTTAATTTTTTATTGCAGGTAAAGCAAGCACAACAGTTGTAGGCTCTTGGCACTTCTTTCCTTCAAGCTTTACTTGTAAATCACATAAATACAGGGGCAGGTAAAAACAAACTAATGGCCCTGAAGGTTGATTTTGATATATTGTTCCATGGATCAACATGTTTATTAATAGCACTACTCTGTAAGATACCGAATAGGTGTTGACAGTCACCAAAAGTATGAAATTCCTTTTCCATCTGTCTATTAATCTCTCAGTCTGTCAAAG
Source organism: Nycticryphes semicollaris (assembly GCA_013400055.1). Taxonomy (NCBI): domain Eukaryota; kingdom Metazoa; phylum Chordata; class Aves; order Charadriiformes; family Rostratulidae; genus Nycticryphes; species Nycticryphes semicollaris. The sequence continues at coordinate 76,551 of VXBJ01003443.1, forward strand.
TGAATAGAGGTCTAACTGGCCTTCACATCAGCAAGGGCTTTGCAAGTTTTAGAGTCAAGAGAGTCTGTTTCCTCCCCTTCCTCTCCAAAGAGTAGCATCACTGCCTGCAGGGCAAAAGTTGGCTCTCTTTGTGTAGATGCACTGCAGGATAGTGATGTACACAAGGTGGTAGGCAAAGCTGACACATTCAATTGTCATTAGACCTTATTTACAGAAAAGGATGAAGATCAGCCAGAGGGTCTCAAAATGCAATAGGCAAGATGACCCTGAAGACACTCTGTCGTTAGAAGTGAGCTCCAGGTATACCTTTTACTGCTGAATTCATTCACTTTCTTATAACCATTCTATTAGTAAACAGACCGTTTTAAATCACACACCCCCAATATTAATTTCAGAAAACTGCAGAATGAGAGAGGTGGATGATTATATTCCTAATTAAAACACAAATACAGTAATTACAGTTTATATGCCATTATCCTGAATCTACACAGGATGACTTTAAACAGCAAAACAGCCATTAATTTTACTGTTCAAAGAAATGCTCATAATCTTTTAGAAATGTCATATAAAATATTCATTTTGAAATGCCCTACGGTGATTTCTGAATTTATTTAAAGTGGGCTGTTGATAGCTCTTTTATAAATAAGCAATTACAGTACACTAAATATATCATGGCCCATCACATTATACATTCTATAATTTCATGGATGAAAAGCCTACAGCTGATCTGCATAAATGTGGTGCGTCTCACAGCAGGTGAAGGGTTTGATTACACAGGATAATCAGTGTTATTATTTATAGTAACCATTTATACCTGTTATTTATTAAAACCTAGCAAATCAGATATTGCTTTATTTAAGGAAGTTGCTGTATTGTAGGCCGAACTAGGCATAAGACTATTAAACACATGTAAAAAGCACTTTTACATTAGTAGTTTGCTATCAGCCAAGGTCAGCAGGGAATGAGAGTTGTTAGTACTTGGTGGAAGCAGAGAAAACTATATTGAGTGAGTGGCTGAGATCTGTTCAGATTCCCCTGGACAAATATCATCACACCGTTGCCCCACTGGCAATATCAGAACTCTTTGCTGGGATATTTGTTGATGAAGCCAAGGGCCAATTAACTGCAGAAAGGTTGAAAGAACCCCTGATGCATTTAGGTGATTTTTTCTAGTCCAGAGCTGAAGGATGTTCATGAGAGTTGCTCTGCACAGATGACAATGCTGCTACTAACAGTGTTCATATGCTTTAGTCAGTTAAGAGATCCAAATATTTCTTACAAAACAAAGTCCAAGGCTAGTCTTATTGATTGAGTGTAGTCATAGGACCTGGAAGATTAGTTTTTCTGCTGGCAACATGCATGTCACCTTATCTGTTTAGTGTTATGCTTCCCCCTTGGTCAATTCCTTTACAAGTGACTGCATGCAGGAGACAGAAAGGGTCTTTAGAGTGGCACAGCAAAAGAGGTGAGGTATGAGCAGGGGATCCTTTTAGTACCTCCCTTCTGGCTCTGTGCAGGTGCTGCCAAACCCTGCTGAAGGGGGAGAGCAAAGGGGAGACTGGCCCAGCATCAAACCATCACCCTGGAGGAGATGACAGTGCTGTAGATGCTCTTCAGCAAGCAGGTTAGATTTCAGCTTTCAGTCCTTGAGGATATGCCTGGCATTTCTTTGAGACTACTTGGACAGAGCAGCAGAGATCTGGGAACTGCTTGTTCTTTGGAGAAGGGAACAATATTCCCAGAGAAAATTAAGACCTATGACTGACAACTGGTAGGATGTCAACAAAATGTTAGTCTAGAACAACAGAAGAAATATACTGAGAGTACAGCCCACCTGGAAAAATCACCTACCCTGACAGCACGGGCATTTTGGTGACAGTGGCGTTGCAGATCACCTAGTACTCCCAATGCCTGTTTCTTAACTGAGCATTTGAGTTTATAGCAGTGACAATTATTTCAACATGTAACAGAATCATAGAAGCACAGTGTTGGAAAGGACCTACAAGATCATCTAGTCCAACCGTCCCCCTGTCACTAACACTACCCACTAAGCTACTAAATCATGTCTTGCAGCACATTGTCCTCAAGACACCTCTTGAACACCACCAGGGACGGTGACTCCACCACCTCCCTGGGCAGGCCATTCCAGTGCCTGACCACTCTTTGGGAGAAAAAGTTTTTCCTGACATCTAATCTAAATCTCCCTTGATGCAACTTGTAGCCATTCCCTCCAGTCCTATCTTTAGTTATCTGGAAGAGGCCGACCCTCTTTTCACAACCTCCCTTCAGGAAGTTGTAGAGTGCAATGAGGTTTCCCCTGGGCCTCCTCTTCTCCAAACTAAACAATCCCAGATCCCTCAGCCATATATAATACACATTCTATTCCATTTCTGTGGATGTACATTTTGTTTTTAAAAGGATGTCAACTCTATGCTGAAAATTTTGAGTTTATATGTCTAGAAAGAGGTCCACTTCCACTTCAGGTCTTCTCTTTGGAAAAAAACCCAAAACAACAGAACAAGTAAAGGCGTGGTGGTAGAGTGCAAGAATGGCGTGGAAAAGAAAATAAACCTGTTGATTTTCTTTCACTGTCAGGGATGGTTCCTATGGTCATGCTAACTGAGCTTGACTAAAATTCTTAGGAAGAGAGGCTTTGAACCAGAACCAGTTTCCCTGTTCTTCCAATAGCCTGGGTTAAGAACACAGTAAGAGTGTCAAGACGCCTAAAGAAAAGAGAGTTTTCAATTGAGCTCTTTGGCTTCAACAGATGGGAGTCACAGTGGGACTAATCTGAGTTTCAGTGAGATTGTTCCTGTCTGAAACCAATTCAAATACACTCAGAACTCTTTTCGATGGAAACATTTTAGATGGTTGTTTTAGGAACAAAGGTTTCAATTACATATAATTACATGTAATAAGGCCAAAGAGACGATTAGATCATGTATTCTCATCTCATGTACTACCTAGAATGTACAAAGTTATATTTAACTGATATGTCTTGCAGAGTGGCATCCAATCTTAATAGGTAGGTATCAACAGATAAACAATCCCTTGGCACTTCATGTTCATAGTTAATCATTTTCACCAGTAACAATTTGTGACACTTTCACATTTGGATCTGTCAAGCTTTACCTTCCAGCTGCTAGATTTTTATTTATTTTTTTTTTTCTAAAGTCTTCCTCTGCTATATTTAGGGGCAGGGTAGTAGAAATAGTCAATTTTTCAGTAAATGATAGTTGATGCTGAAAATGAAAAAAAAAAAAAAATAAAGATTGGAAATGGTGTCAGGTAAGGATTTATTTCCTGTCTAAAGAAATATTTCACTTAAAAACAAAATACTTCCTTTCTGGAAAGTTGTAAGAAAAGCAATGAAAATGATGGGTTTCATTCATAAATAAGTCAAGGTATTTCACCACAGTCCAGTAAGTGAGTCATTCACTAAGTTTACAGGGAATTTGTTTCAACTTGTACCTTTGCCTGGAGGGGAAATGAACACTCATCAAAAACAGGTGGAAAGATGAGAGATCTTCTTTTCCATGTTCTCAAACTAAGTCAGGACCAACTGCACGTAAATCCAATAAATACTTCCTATAAAAGAGTTGAATCACCAAATTATCAGATATTATATATCCCAGGTACTCTGTGAGGGAATGATCTCATTTTTATCTGTTGATGCTGTTCTACTTTACTAAACAACCAACAAACGAAATATCCATTAAACAAGGATTAAGAAAATATTTAGGCATTTAATGAAAAGTAGAAGAGATTGATGGGGAGGAACTTGCCTTTCACAATGCCCTGAAACTGAAAGTTAATGCATATTTTCTGGGGGGCTATTGGTGCAAATTCCCTTAGAAAAGGGAACTGAATCTAGGTCTACTTTGGTTTATGTACCTGCATTAACTAATTTTCTGTTGAGAAAACTTGGAAGAAAGCTTACTAAAGATCAGAAAAACTCCTAAAAAATATTAAAGAAGACCTAAGTACACTGCAGGGGCAAATTTGTCACCCATCTTTATTAAAAATTTACTTGGCAACCTATTTTTTTCTGTTAAGGAGAGACTTTGTGCACATTATAAAATAACCTCTAGAATTGTTTTTTTTTATGTACTGTGTGCATTGGTTTGTTTTTCTCTCTGTAAAGTTTTTTGGTAATCAGAGTTCTAAATATTGAGTTTTACCATCTTCATCCCAGACAAAGGGGCCTTGTTTATTCCAAATTTCTTGAAAGTATGACGTTTATATACAAGTCTGCCATTCAAGCATTATTTTCACCTTGATATATGGATGTGAAAGCTTGAAATCCTCCAGTGACAGGCAGTTACCTAAATGTCTTTGAAAGCAATCGCCTAAGGAACATTTGAGGTGTTAAATGGAAAGAAGTTATAACAAATGTGAAAATTGATAAGGGATTTTAACAAGTTCTTATCTCTAAAGATACCCAAAAAAGAAAATTAAATTATTTGGAGTTTGTTGAATAAAAGAAGAACATCTGCCTTGGCTGACATGCCAACTGAGCAAGAGCGGGAATGTGTAAAAAGGGCTGAAGAGAAGAATCTTTCCACAAAACAAAAATTAATGTGGTGAAGGGTAATTCAGATTCAGGTGAGAACACCGCCTTTGACTGAAAATCAAACAGAAAAAAGTATTTCCAAGATTTTTTCCCTTTTTGCTGTGATTCTTTCACCCATATTAAACAGGTCCTGTTGAGCTAGATTCTGCACATAGATAATAAAAAAGGCATTGTTGGTTCAAGGTAACACATTAATAAGGTAGATGACTAGGCGTATGAGATGAAATGATCACATTTAGTAAAATAAGCCTGAGCTGAAAATAACGGATGTTGCACATTGGGCCAACCTTGCAATTTGCTAGTCAGAAGATTTAGCGGTACCAAGAGAGAAATGTAGAGCAGGAAACAGAACCGTTATGTGAAAAGACATTGTGAGGGATGTACAGTGGAGAAGTCATGGAGCTCCTGAAGGTTATGGGAGAACCTTGTAACGGTAAGAGGAAATGACACCATGAGAATCATACTGAAGGTGAGATACCTGGTATGACCCAATATTGAGGGCTAAATCATAAAGAGAATATGAGGAGACAGGAAATGTGGTGCAACGTTAATGCACTGTGTTTCAGAGAAAATATTTTCCTGTGGAGATGACCCATAAAGGTGTTTTAAATCTTGCCTTAAATTTCGTCTTAGCTTGAACCTTGTGTGTCACTGCATAAATATTACAAAGAGCAGATCAGAAAGCAAATAAGCAAAAGATCCCTACTGTCGCTTGCAGAGCAGAAATCATAGAGTGCAGAAAGCACCTTGGTGTAAGAATTTTATGTAAAACTCCAGAATTAATCTGCTAAGGATGTTTCAATAAAAAGTCAACTTTACATCAGTAAGTTAAAAAAAATGAGCCATAAACAAGCAATGCGTTTTCATGTAGAGGTGCAAAAAGAGAAAAAAGTCACCGATATATCAAGATTATTTTCCAGAGAAATGTTTAGAAAAATAAATTAGCTCTTCTTCTGGGAATTTTCTAAGCACTCATTATCACAAAGATGACGTTGATGATTTTCCCAGGGCTAAAAGAAGTGTTATAGTGCAAAAAAAGAGTTTGCTCTTTTGCTTTTCTTTAGTGCTACCTGGCATTTTCTGGACAGCAAAGAGAAAAGATTGGAACACACGTAGGAAATTATTTATCAAGAGGATAATAGACAAGAGGTAAGAGCTAGGCGAAAGGTGAATAGTAACCAAATGGAAGCCTGAATGCTCTCCACTGAAAACAGTGATAAGTGGAAGCTGAAGGCATAGAGAATGGAAAATAAAGTTGAAGGCTAATGATGCCCTTAAAAATGAGATTTAAAATCTGATTCTAGAATCTTCCATGGAATTAATTTGTACAGAAAATGCAGATTGTAAAAACTTGACATTTTTCATAGGAAAAGCTTCCCATTAATTTTATGTGCATAATTTCCCTGGGAAAAAAAAATGGTTTTTTTTCCCTGGAGCAAATTTTTTTTTTTTTTTTTTTTTTGCAAGCAACAGAAAAAGGTTAGTGTGTGAATTCTACCTGAGTTGCAACATTCATTTTTGTTGGAAAGTTACAATATATTTAGTAATAAAAAAAGGGAAAAAAATTCTACCAAAACCAACAGTAATCTATATAACCCTTTTAGCACATTGACTTGGGGGTGTAATTCAGGAACCTCTTGTCATAGTACGTTCTGCACTGAACAAATTCTGTGGAGTTTTCTGATGTAGAAAGGACTGTGGGAAATGTGGTATAGCTAGGAATTCCCATATTCCTGTTCATGATGAGAGACCAGGCACCTTCCTGAATAAAGAAAAACAAACAAACAAACAAACAACCCAAAAAATTAAAAACAAACCACAAACCAAACCAACAAAAAGTTGTCTTTCTAAAAGGTAAAATCATAGAAGGTTGGAAATAGTGATTTTTATGGACAGGAGTTCTTCTAAAATTATCCTGGTATGTATATAGTGTAAGAAGGAAGTCAGACCTGGAAGCACGTCAAGGGTGGCAGACAATTTCCAATTTCTATAGTGTTAAAAAAAATAATTTATTTGTAGATGTCGATATTTGTGACAAGCCAGTGGTCACAGGTAGGATAAATATAAAGTAACTAAAAATCATATATTTTAACACCAGCATCACACAAGGATCATCTTTGGTACTAGTTCCCTGGAAGACAGAAATATATATACTGTATTTTCCAAAACAGCAATTCTATTATTTTATTATATAGGAGTTTCCCAAGCTATGTGATATTGTGTAATACTGCACAAGTTTAGTCACTTGTATGTTTGGCTTCTTTATTTTCTAGGAAAAAAATTAAAATCCCCCAAAACCTTGTGTTGCAAAAGGAAAATATTCTATTCACTGCTTGTATTCCTACTAGTTATAATAATTAGTAATGATACATAGGTTATTAATTTCTGTGTCTTGTTGGATAGAGTCAATTGGGTCTTAAATCTCTTTCTCTCTTGTGTGCTAGTTAGTTGTCAGACTGCACATTGTCAGAATTGAGATAAAATATGCATCAGAAGCAGCAAAATGACAAAGTTTATCCAAATCATGATTGAAACTTTTCCAGGATCCTCTTAGGGTAAATCAGTCAATAGATAAATTCTCTTGGCTGAGATGAACTTTAGATCCATAGTGAGAGAAAGGTAGTTTTCAGTCATGAACAGATCCAGACAATTAACACTAAGGTTCCTAGGAATCCCATAACTGAGAGATAGAGGGTCTCTCGGTCTGATTTTATCTTTACTTAATTTTCAAATTGGAGCTTTTGCAGCAAAGTAAAGAATAAGGGTTACATCATTTGAAGTGAAGCTAAGAGCAAAGCAGATTAGAATTATTTTAACATCATAAGGATATATTCTTCCCATATCAGCAGTTTACATCCTCAAATCCTTGTCAAATAAGTAGATTTTTTGAAGCGTGGATGTTGGAGATATTGAACAGCAAGAATTCAGGGAATTTCCCTGATGAATGTGTACAATAACACTAAGTTTTTATTTGCCACTTTTAAGTCAATAGTCAGAGACTGATGACTCGAACTATGCCGTGGAGGATGAGAAATGTGAGATAAGAAGGCAACATTGACAGGCAGAGGTCACTGAAGTAGTCTGGCAGGGTCGTCTGATGATCATCTCTTTATTTTGTGTCTATGAATCATCAAGAATTAACATACATTAGCTATGTATCATTGTTGCAGACTTTTTGATATTTCTTTAGCTTTTGAACTAGACAAGGTCAGACAAATATTTAAACAGATCGCTGAAAAAAAGGACAGATTACATAAGATGTGGGCTAATTTTATATTTTCAAGCTCTACTATAATATACAGCTGGGTTTTTCAGGTCATGACATGTAGAGTTATATGTTTGCATGTGAGAAAAGCTATGAGAGTAGAAAGAGTAAGAATATTATTTGATCTGCCATAACAGCAGTTAACAGTGACAATGGTCTCGAAAGACTGCAGTTTTCTTTTTAGCGCCCAGCTGGGGCTGTTCTAGATGAAGAGAAAGGGGGGTTCACTAAGCCTAAATATTGGTACTGACCTTCTGTCTAAGAAGACAGACTTATCTAGTTGAGCTAGGTGACAGAGCTTAGTAACAATACTTATTTTTCTCCTCTCTTCTCATTCCTTACTCTACCACAACTACATATTGTACTGCTAGAAATAAAATAAAATGGTACCATAACCAGAAAAATTAGTTCTACTAAGGCTGTTATGCTAGTGGTTGAAAGATTTTGTAAAGGCAGGGCATATCCTCATTAAAAAAGACAAAAAAGTTTCTCTAGTTGTTCTTAGAGGAAAAAGAGAAATAGTGCTGAAAAGACTCTTAGAAGGCCAAGGAGATGTAGTATCAAGCAAATCTTGCACGATTGGTAATAGGGAGAGCCTGGGTGTGGTGTGACACAAACTAGCTATGAATTGCTCTGTGGGGAGTGAAGTGGCAGACATAGGAGTAGCTTCAAGAAAATAACATTGGCAGAAATAATGTTATTAATTTGAACCCATTAGATGGAATCTGCCTAAGAATGAAAACTGAAATACAAGGACTTGTGCTGTTCTTAGCTTGGTTGGTGGCAAACTTCTGAGTAAGAGAAGGAACAAAGCTGATTGCAGTAGTTACGTAGGTGGGTCAATTGTTCCCAAGATGGTATGGCAGCAGAGACTGAAGATTCTTGTTAGAAATGGCTCTACCACTGACTGAGAATTTGTCATTGCTTTGTTTCTTCCTCAACTGATCTGAACAAGAAAACCTTCACATGACGCATGCAGAATTAGCTACTTACATTACACTGTAAGAACATTCCAGTTGCAAATTATACTGAGTGCGCTTAGATATTCACTCACTTCTTGCTGTTAAATAGCTTCTTATTTCAGTATTCACAGATTACTGTGAGCTCTTTACAATTTTATGAATTCACTTCTTTAGTGACTGTTTTTCTCATGTTTCCATATTTCTTGTTTTGATACCTGACAGTCCGGACTGCCTGTACACTTAGTCCTACCAAGATTGTTATAGTGTTATGAGAATGTTTTCTGAGTAAAACTTTCTGTATACTTCCCAACTGTTCTTAAACTATGTTTTCTGCAACCTTTTGAAAACAAGATATCAGTTTCTTGAACACGTCTATGAAGCTTTCCCATGGTGACCACATGTACTACTATTTTTTCAACTTAGTGATACTGCAAAGATAGTTTTGCAGCATTTGAACTGTGAGACAAGATACAGAGAATGAAAGCTATAATGGTGATGTAAGGATGAAATCAAAATTTGTCTCAATACAGGCTAACACAAAAATAAGCTAAAACAAAAAAAAAAGAGGGAGAAAAAAGGCAAAAAGGTATGGAACAGAAACTTAAGACATTTAGAAAGCATTAGAGTAATCGTGTTGCTTTTACTTGCACACATTTCTGCCTGAGATGTTAAATATATTGCCTGGTGACCTGGAAATGAATTGGGAAGTTATAGTGTTAACTGGACAGTGGAAGTTATTAATTTCATTTGGTTTGATTAATGGCTTCAGTTTTAATGAACTATTAGGATCTAATTCTGTCTTCAGTTACCCATGAGTAAAAATCTACATTGAAGTTTCAGGACTGTTTATATTTTACATTCATTTGGCAAAGATATATGACAAACAGATGACATTTTCCATGTAAATATTGGCAGCTGCATAAAGACAAGGTGTAAGTGTAATAAATGCAGCAAGAACACATTACAGCTTCATATTTTTTCCCTATATCTTCCAGCATTTTCAGATTATTCAGCCTTTTTCTACATAGGAATAATCTCTGCTCTTTTTAGTATATTTTGTTATCTCTTCCTTCCCAAATTGATACTCCAATGCTGCAAAGCGATAGGGAAAATTTAAGATTCCATGAATGTTTTCTTAAATTTCCTTATATTTTGTAGTTTATGGAAAATGATCCTTTAGGAGGGAATTTACCAGGGGCAAAAAAGACTTTGGTTTAGTAACATTAGCCTCTTCTGCAGGCAGAAGTCCCAATCCTCCACCGGGGAAGGTGGGAAGGACCTCTGGGAAGTCAAATTCTCTATAGTGCCCAAATTTCAGTACGTAAATAAAAAAAAATTCTAATGTAATTGTATAAGATTGACTTCTGGACCTCATGAATTACTGTTATTGTTTTTAATCCCCAGGGGAAAAAAAAAAAAGTGTTGAAACATTTCAAAAAATGCTATGCCAGAGTACAGGGCACTCCAGACACAATGTAGAATGCCTCTTAATGCCTTTTATACCTTAAAGGGACTCACCTTGCTCCATATCACATCATGGTCTGAAATGCTGGCCTCTAGAGCAGGTTACATGCAAAAATACTGATTTTTTTTTTTTTTTTGGCCATAAATCTTGAAAACCCATGAATAAAATATTAACAAGTAGAAATCTATACAAAACCCAAGCTGTAAACTTTCAGTGCCATGGGCCGCTTTTTGAAAATACAGGAAGTTAAAACAGGAAAGAGTGTAATGAAGTAAAGGGAAAATCAGTATCAGATAAGTGAGGAGCCCTAGGCCAGAATTTTTATCTGGAATTAATGCTTTTATCCTAAGGAAAGCAAACAGTCATAAGCTATCAAGAATATTACTATTAGGGAACCAATATAGGAACACTCTGAAAGGAAATATGAAGAAATTAAAAGTTGTTTGGGGTAAAAACACAGTCTTTATACATAAAAGAAAAAACCCTAAAAAATTCCAAAGTTCTTGCTCTTTTAGAGTGATGTACTCTGCTTCTGCTTTTATCCACTGAATTTCCTAGTGCAGAGGAGCAGAGTCCTGTAGCTGCTGAGGTGACAGTTTCTAAACATAAGCGTTCCACATTGTACTTTTTCTCTCTCTCTCTCACCACCTCTGTCCCAGTGGAGGAAGATGGTTAAGCTGCTCTGTGACTCATTTTTATTAAGTAGGTCTCAGATGCTTAGTGCTTAAATAGATGCCATTATTTTTTTTCACTTTCCCCAAACTAGTGTCCTCGTTTATCTGCCATTTAAGCGCACAGTAGTGCTGTTGACTTAAGTGACCTCCGTTGGCCTCAGTGGGAATACTTACATACATAACATTAAATTTTTTTAATGCTTTACAAGACTGGCACTTAGGAGATAAACCTTGTGTGCATCTTCTGCCACGAATGAGGACTAGTAAATTGAGACCAGCTGTTGGTTTTTTTGCATGCACGGGACACCAGTTTGTGGTTTGTTACCTCTGTGTCGGTAGGTAGTCACAAGAATTTATCTTTTCTCAACTGAAAGTAGTAAACCTGAGAATCGACATTGGGGAAGCTGAGCCCAAAAGGCCTAACACAGTGTAAGATCTCAGGGCAGATGAATAACTCACCTCATCAGCGAAAATATTGATAGTCCAACTACAAGTTTTGAAGACATTTTTTAGGGGGAAGTGTGAAAGCTCTGGAACTGCTAACAGATGCACATCAGACAACAATAAGAGCTATAATTAAAAAAATAGGGTAGTGAAGGGACAGCAATTCATCAACATTGATTGCAATTCATGATCTTTAATGTTTAATATTTAGTAGCAGAGCAACTCCAGATGTAGTTGTGAAGGTAATGTTTCTGCCTCAGTTTCGGTAAGAAAACCACAAAATAATAGAAATAATGAAGAAGCTAGTACTTTGGAATAAACCTCCTCAAATATGTGGTAATTGCTACCATTCAATGACATTTTTCAGGCTTCACCAGAATATAACTATTGAAGCAACTCTGACACAAGCTATTTATATTGCTTTTCTTTTCCTTATCTGACAATAATCTGTTGTTTTGGTTTAGTTTTTTTTTTTGTTTTTTTTTTTTTTAATAAAATCTTACTGATATAATTTGTTCTCCTTTATACAATAATTCTTTTGCATTAAAACTAACCTAGAAGTCAGACCTTACCAAATTGTAACACACTATATTGTGATAGACTGTTTAACTGACATTATAGTATATTAACTAATAATGATAATTTCTTAATTACCTAATAAGATTACACTACCACTATAATCTATTTTTATTCTAATATACTAATGCAAGGCATTAAAAGTCAGAGAATTAATATACCAGCAAACTGAAATGTGAGACCGATCTTGACAAACTACGTGATTAAGATCCCTGCAGGTTAATTGGGAGAAGAAAAATGCTCACAGAAATGAAGTGTATTAGGTGTCTGAAGGTGTTAAAATGCAGCTGGTAGAATTTTTCAGAAGTGCTAAATTCAGTTTTTGACCTAACCACCATGGAATTTACTCTTTAACTAATCCTGGAGAAAAAGCTTTACCTCTTAAGGTGCTCTACTACATCATTACTACAAAAGGTGAAACAAAATCATGGTGAATAGCTGCATCAGAAAGAGAACAGAGCGTGCTTTTTCGTACATAATTATTCAATTTCATGCAGCACTTTTAATGGGAGATTCTGAACAAGTAAATAGGTGTGAACTTCACTTATTTCATTTGGAGATTTAAATTCCAGTAAATCATTGCAAAGGTCACTTTCTATGGATTCGCAATGGGCTCTGAATATCACAAAGTATTTGTTAACTCCATACAAATAGTTGCAGGAAACATCTTCACATTTTTACTTTCTGACTTGCGTTGTTGACTTTCATCTCATCAAAATTACAGTAAGAATAAATGAATTTATAAACTTCAAATAAAGGGACCCTTATGTAAGTAGTTCTGCTACCAATATATTATATATATTTAACTATGTTTTCATATTTGTTTTACTGTGTGATAGCTTTGGAACTGGAAGCAAAGTAGGGTAAAGATGCCTTTAATTTTTAAAGGAAGCAGAATTAACTGAAGTTATTTTGCTCTGAAGGGTTTTGTAATACAAATGTGTTTCAATAGTCTGTATATCAAATCTGCTCAGCTTGCAAGAAATGTGTTATCAATTTATATGATTTTGCATTTCTGCAGCTTTAAACTTTTTCTGGAATTTGAAAAAGTAAGCTGTTCTGTAATCTGTGTCAGCATTAGTGGTGACTGTATTAAACACAGACACCCCAACTTGTCTCATACATGCTTAATAATGAAATTTAGTGGGAATAGAATAACAGTGACCTTCCACACCCAAAATGTTGCTGGATTGGTGCACAGATCCCAGGTGACTTTGCTGTTACATTTTAACAGCATTTAACATTTTAAATTTCCCCTTATTTGTTAAAATAACAGAAAAAGAGAACCAAAATATCTTTTGTAGTCTTCAACAGCCTCCTAGAACTCCTAGATGTCATTTCTAGTCACAATAAGAACTAATTTTAAAAGATCAACTGATTAATTGTTTTTAGAATCATTATTTCTTTAGTTACCCATTACTCATAGCATCCAAGTAAAAGCTGATATTGGTTATCCTCCCCATACAATTTAAAGGTAAGCAAAGTGCCACAAATTGAAAGTGATACTTCTGTAGCTCATGTATTGATGTTTGCATTGGGTCCTAAGGTGAACTTTGAAGGAAAGGCCAAATTCTGTGAAATTCCAGTGGATAATGATAGTTTCTTCATTTGCTACTTATACTTTCGAGTTCCATCATTCAGAATGTGTGCCTATATACAGAGAGAGATGAGAACATATATTTGTATATATTTAGATAACTGAAGCGTAGGAAAAGAAAACCCAATATGGACAGTCACATATTTAGTTGCATATTGATGTTATGAATGTTAGATGGTTAATGCAGTTACCTGAATGAGTGTAAGTGTAATTATCCTAAATTAACTTATCAGAAAATGGAGACAAAAAAATTATTTGAGGAAAAGACCACAGAGGTAGCTAATATGTTATTCTCCCTGCTCTGCTTGTATTCTGAAGTTTTGTCTAAAGAAAAAAAAAAAAAAGGTAAGCTTTCTTTTCTCACAGAGGGAGACTTAGGGTACAATGGTAGACTGGCTGAAGCATATTGGAGTTTTGCTAGTGACCTCACTTAATTCCAGGGTTTGGCCTTAAAAGTTTTCATAAAGTTCTTACATGAAGTTTTTCATAAAGTTCTGAGTCAGAAGAACTTTGCTGCCAGTGAGGCAGAGGTGAATTTTGCTGTTGCCTTCAAGGGTTAGAGAGTAATGGTCAGTATTTGATAAGTTCTGTAGAAAATCCCACCAAAACCATATTGTTTTTTTTCTAAATTCTCAATTTTGAATAACTATAGTGTTGGCACAATTCACAGACTATTGGTTCAAAAGATAGACTTTTTCAGGTTTATAATAATTTTGGCAGTGGCAACACAGGACTTTCATGGTGTGCCCAGCTGTTCTGTATCAGTATAATGGTGGGCAAGAGGCTTGGGAAGTCCCTCTGCTTGTTCAGACTCTTGATGTCAGAAAGAGTGCTTGTTTTGACGTGAACTAAGAAACACCAGCCTGAGGCTGCTGATTGGCCATCAGATGGCAAAAATGGTTTTTAGCCACTTCTGACCTTACCAAGATCAGCCTCTGCCAAGTGAAAACTTTTGCAGCTTTCCTCCAATGTTTCTCAAACTCTACTCTCTAATTCATTCATAAAGGTTATCTATAATTTTTTAATTTACCATGCTCTCAGAGAGACTTTATTCCAGGTCATTAAATTTTTTTTCCTCAGCAATTGCAACACTCTACCCTGCATACTTTCTAGCTCTTCTGAAATATTGTCTGCAGTCTCTAAAGGATATAATAACTCAGTCTCTAAAGGATATAATAACTCCTAAACCAAAACTTCCATCCTGAGAAGAGAGGAATAATCCCTTCAAAATATGAGTAACTTTAAGCCCTTCAGTATGACGGTGGTAAAAGCAGCAGCAGACATGTTAACCAAAGCTTTGGAAATAGAGCTATTTTTTCCCAAAATTTATAGCTTGAAAATTTGAAATATATTACCATTTTCCTCCCAGAAGCTTCACTGTCAGTTACTAAGTAAAACCGTCATTAATCACAAGTAGCTATAGTCATGTGCTGATTGTAATTTGGTCACACTGAACAAAAGACGAATGATATAGAATACTATTAGCAATGATGGTTTTAATGTAGACATTTATCATTGATTCAGGTTCACTTGATATGGCTTTGGGATAAAAACAGGGAAAAATTGCCTCGCTGTTGAAAATTTTATTGCTATTAAATCATAATTTTGGCAAAGATGCGCAAATAAGACTGGCAGAGGTTTCCTTTCCCATTTTTCCTCTCCTGAAAGACACAATTACAGAGGACTCAGAAGCACCCAGATGCAGTGCAATTAGAAAAGTGAATGCTGATTAGTTGTCATCTATCTAATAGCTAATAATAGAAGCAGGGATTTTTGGCAAGCTATCTATTTATAAGAGTCATTCAGCTTACCCAGCTCATCAGAATAGGTGAAGTCCTATAGGAGAAGGACAGATATATATGCACTTTCTGCAAAAGCTTTATTCCCCCTCTCACCTCATAAAATTCTGTCAAACAGCCCTGCATAACCGTACCAGCGGCACTGAGACTGATGACACACTTAAGGAAATCATCATTATCTAACTTTATTCCAAGGTATCAGCCAGAAATACAAGGCAATTGCAAGTTTGTATGACAAAAGAAAAAGAAGAAAAAACAATTGATTCTATGTTTTTCTTGTAGAAAATATATTATGCAGGGTGTGCTAAGCACCATTTCTCTTCTCTGAGGTAACCCTATAGTTGTAAAACTGACAGGAGCAACACAGCATAGAAATGCATCTATCATTCAAAATTATCATTAAACCTAGACCTAGCTGACTTCACCAATACAGTCCTGGAACTGAGTCCTAATTCTCCATCAAGAAAGAAATACACCATTTTACATGTGAAAAGACAGAAAATCAAATGTGTGTCCTTTTTGTTTTGGCTTCAGCTCTGAGGACGGAATCCAGAAGGTCCATCTGTGGCTGCAGGAGGGCCAAAACATAATAGCCCTTAGTCCATTCAAGCCGGCAGGTGCAAGCTGGGAAGAAGAGGTTACTGTACACTGTAAACCTGAGGTACATGATGGGACTCTCCAGGGAATTGTCTAAGGGAGATTTAAAACAGATTGGGTGAGGGGGTGGGGGGAAACAGAGAGAGAGAGAGAGAGGCTTGTTTAATGAGTTTGTGAATGTCACAGATCTGCAGGTCACAAATACCATATGGATTCAAAGAATCACTTGCAACTAATACAGCCTGTGAGCGTCTTTCCCTAGTTTTGTTTCCTTCTGTGTTGTTTCATGCAATGAATGAATTGCATAGATGGCTGTTGTCTGCAAACTCTGTGACCTGTGATTAGAGATCTGTGGAGACCACATCCATAGGCCAGTGTGTGTGAAAGAAACTGTGAAAGTAAGAAAGTATTTATCCAGAAGAAAAAACCCACACTATTCAGTAACAAAGTTGGAATAATTTTGTAGTCTTTTTGCATAACCGTGCTATGAGAATTGTAGCTCTTCTGCATTTTTTTACAGGAAGGGTTTTTTTGCCCAACATTAGGAATTATTTTCTGTTCAATTCTAACAGCATTTGTAAATAAAGTTCTGCTTGTTAGTAACTAGATAAATTCTTGAGGACCTTTTCTTAAGGCTGTGACGAGATGGTACTCTCATAATTAAAGAACAGCAGTGCACTTCCTTTCTGTTTAGTGTCTTGAAACAGTTACATGCTTCCTGAATGCTGAAGATGAACTTATCAAATAGCCTGATCAAAACTTATTAGTTTGTTTCTAACAGATAGGTTTTCCCCATTTCAATATACGCAGCACATTTATTTTTTTTTGTTCTATTTATCAACCTGTTTGGAATGCACTTATACATTTTATAAAGAAAACTGCTTTGGAAGACATTACTCATGGGCACATTTTTAGCTTTGAAATCAGCTGTGTGAAGCAATATATGTAACGGAATGGTCTTTAAGATTCCTGCAAGCTCACAGTGAAATGAATCTTCAGATTCATTGTTTCCACTTTCTTGAAGGAGTCCTGGAAGATTACCAGGAAAACAATTTGGTCTTGATGTCTAATATGGTTCATATAAAAACTCCAACCCATAGTCACATTGGTGCACTCCAGCAGTGTAGCAGCCTGGATAATTTTGTATATACTGAACATTAATGAAGTTTGAAAAATTTAGCATTAAGCAATCTAGGATGCCAAACTGCTTCACTGGGTGACCAAAGACTGCTAGGTAGTGATTGATGGCATAAGACAGCATCTCTTTTGGAGGCAGAGCATCTCTTGTGAGAAAATGGGGAGTGATCTGATTCATTACACCTAACAGAGCTTTAGGAAGTGTCCCATGAGTCCAGCCTGACCATATGCAAAGGTGCCAACAATAGCCAGATCTCATCCAGAACCTTCAGCACTTCCAAAGCAATCAAAACTGACTTCTACTACTTAACGTTGTGAGAGATAGGGCTATGAGTTGGTCAACAATCCCAGTGTTGTTGTTATATCTGATACATAAATGAAACAAGGGTCTCAAATAGTAAACTCTTCACGAATCATTAACAAGGGCCTCAAACATTAAACTCCTCAACAATCATTAGGTTATTTAAATTTAGATTATTTGAAATATGTATTGTTCTCTACTACATCTTCCACAAGTACTATCCTGAATGTTGTTGCTTTTTGTTGAGATATGTTTTATGTTGGGTTTTTTTGGTGTTGTGGGGTTTTTTTTGTGTGCATGTGTGTATAAAAATGGGGAAAACATTATTTCAAAACAGTATTTCCCATATAATTACCTGATCTATCTAAGTCTGGTAGAGCAAGACTGGAGCTGTTGTTCAGGAATTATTCTTCTCTATTTGTGTCTGAATACCATGTAGTTTGGAAGTGCGCTTAGAGGTTTTCACTATAAAATAACATGTTAGAACCGAATTTTTAATTACTTTTCCACATTTACCATTTCTGTTGCTGAAGTCAAACAAGGAGACCTTTGGATTTCCAGTGACCCAGCTGGAGAACCACATTGATTTTGGCAGCTCCTTTGGAGACAAAACCTTCCCTCGAAAGCACAAATATGTGTGTAATTAGTCCAAGTAGAACCTGCCTACAGGCATCCAGTTACCAAATTTGCTCTGTGCTCTTTATCTGATTGCAGGGGCATCAGCAGCCATTAACAGCACCCAGCTAAAATCCCCAAGCAGCTTCAAGGCTCTGATGATTTATTAAAACCTTTAACAATCCAGTTTATGATTCCATATATTTTTCCTGTCACTGCTGCAACCACGATTTATATAAGGAGCTCCTGTGCCCACTTTGGAAATACAGACTGTGTTGTGCAATCACTTCTGAGCTGTTCTGCTCACTGTGCACTTTGATGAATAATATTCACTTTGCCCAAAGAGACATTCCCAGCAACCTCAGAATTTGGGAGAGAGAGAAGGAAAAACCCAGCCCTGTCTACTTCTAAAATTGTTTCTCTTGCCTGGTGAAGGTAACCACCAATTTGTGTGTGGTGGCATCCTGCCACTGCACACTTCAGAAAGGCCTTGATGGCTGTATGCTACTGTGTTCTTGCCCTTTCCTAAACCCACGACAAAAGGACATGTTGCTGGCACCTCTGTCTATAATACTAAAGGTCCTATTTAGATGCTAGATTAAAATAGCCCTTGGGATAACATGAGTCTTAAGTGTATTTAAAGTCCTTGGAATGTGTTTCAGTGAAAGAAGTTGGCGGTGTGATTGACAATCATTGCTAATAGGCTTAACCTATGCCAAAATATCTGTTGGAACAGGAGCATTGCCTGTAGTGAACTGTCAGCTTGAAAGCCATGGAAAGGTTCGATTAAAATCCTACAAGTATTTCCTCAGCAGCCATTTAGGCTAAGGATCCTCACACTTGGAGCTGTGTAGAAACTTCTTTTCTTTTGTTATCTTTGCAGGCTCCTTGTACATATACAGCCTGAGTGCAATGGCAACAAACCCTGGCAAAGATGCAACCTACCCCCTGTAGTGTCCAGACTCCTCTAATCTTCAAATCTAACCTTAATAGTGTTTCCTCTTGTAACGGCTCTTCATTTAAAGATGCAACTCATGTCTTCAGCTAGCTGTTTCATACTCTTCTCTTACTTTATGTTGAATTAATCTGTTCCCTAGAACATTAAGATTTATGATCCCTTCCTTCCTTCTCATCATCTCCAGGTTTGTAATGGGGGTTGCTGATAGTAATTTAATAATGTTGGTTTATTATTAATAATTATTAAATAACTTTTCANATAATTTTACTACCATAACAAAAAAAATTATTGTGATTTTCACCCTTTATATAAAATCTGAATCTCAGTCCAAGAGCCAAAAACCCTTTCATTTTCCTGGGCTTTAAAGGTTCTTTCATGGTGGTTGTCATAAGCAAGCGATTAGCTATTAAGCTATCACTGCTGAATTGAATATAAGACACAAGAGAACTTTCCTAATGGGCGAGTTAGATTAAATATGACATGAGATACTACTGCATGTGGTATTTAGGGCTGGCCAGAAGACAAGAGTTCATTGTTGCCAAATTATATAAAGATTTCTGGGTTCGGTTTTGTTGCACATTGGACAAATCCCAGACCGTTTATAGCCAGTGGAATGAGAAAGTGAAACTGGATTTCCTAAATCCCTGTACTGTGACCACCAGACTGTAAAGCCAGTCTCCTAAAATGTTAAGTTGGCTCTGTCCCATCTCATTTAAGAGCTGACTAGTCATTAGGTTCTCTTGGGAGGAGAGATGTCACCACACTCCAGAAGTCATCAAAGAGCTTACCTGTGGAGAGAAAACTCCCACTTCTATTTTTCCATGGATCTGATGGGGAAACGACTTATTCTGTGGTTCTTCTGCACCCTAGGTGAGCGCTCTTCTCATGCTGCCTTTGCCTCCCACCAAATTCTTTACTGTGGAAGACCTACAGACTAGTCTTGGTTTAACTCCTGGTAAGAATTACTCATTCAATAGTGGCAGTGGAGAATATGCACAATAGCAGGCAGCAAAGAATATATATTCACCACAAATGTGGATGTGTTGATATGCATTCTCTATCCTATAAAATATATTTTATAATAATGACTTTAAACAATATTTATAATAAATATAAATTAGCCCCTCTTCTCCACAACTTCCCTGCCCCAGCTTGCGAATCTGCCTTGTGGAAAACTTCCTTGTGATTTTGTGAAAAACTGCTTAATCAGGTATAGGTGATTCTATTCTATAAGTAACTTTTCAGCACAGTTTCAAAGTAGATGGCAAGGTATACTAGCAAGACAAAGTTAGTGGATTAAGTCCAAATTATACATTGAAAAGAATCCCTATTTAGTGATCCTCAGAGTGAAAGCTGTGTGTAAACAAAATGATGTGAAACACAAAAGGCAAAAAGTATCTTCCGCACTGAAACTGCAGCTTCCTGAGAGCCAGTGGGATTTTGTGTGGGTGATAAAGTTTACACAGTCAGAGCTTTGTGAAAACAAATCCTTTGAGAGAATCTGCTGCTGTGACTATAAAATATGTTAAACAATTTTTAAACCCCTTGAATTCTAAAGATGTTATTGGATCAAATAGAGTTATTTTTATTTATGGCAGTACCAATTTTTCTGTGTTATCTTCTCTTAAGAAAAGCCTTCCTGACTTACCTCATGCTGGAAAAATATATTTTTTTAAGCAGAAATTTCTTGTTTTGATACATTCTAGAAGTGATAGAAATGCAATATGATTAGATGTCATTACAGAATACAATCTCACAAACCTAGTCAAAGAAATGTGATCGTCAATTAATAGCAAGAAGGAAAAATCCAGTGTATTTGCTGTCTCATAGTTACTGATCCTGTGTATAGCTTCTTTTCATAATTCACATGTAGGAAAATGGATCAACCGTTTGCTGCTAAATTCTGCTGTTTTCTCAATGCCTAAAAATATGCAAAAATCCACTGATTTTTCCATGATGAAAAATGTGGAAAAGAAACGTTTTCCCCAAAGGCCCCTGGATTAAGCACTTCTCAGTCTAAATATTCTTTGGCTCTTTGCCACTCACTGGATTTATCAATCATTTGCACTTATACAGTACTTTACAAACACTACTAAAGTTCTGTCTTGCCTCATTCCTGTGTGAAAGGTAAATATCATGCCATATTCATTAGAAAATGTAGATGGATTTATGTAGACACTAGAGAGAATACAGTTAACCAGTAAGTTTTCTTATACATATTTGCATGTGTCTTTCCCCTTATTTTGTATTTTCACAGAGAACAGGATTGCCATGTCATTTAACATGTGCCTACAGATCGAACTCATTCTAAATTCATAGGAATATGTATACATATAGTCACAATATGATAACTCTCAATTTCTGTTGGTGTAACCCCTTCATAATTATAATGTGAATTTAGGCCAGGTTCCTCATCCTCTGCCTGGCACATAACATTCCTGCACTAACATTCCAGGCTATACATATCACTGAAACATATTAAAGTAATTATATTGCCCATTGGAAGATGAAAAATGGACATTAGGACAGGGTTAAAACCTGGATTGGAACCTATTACTTCCTTGTTTGTATTGGCAGATTATAGTGATTGTCAGAATTGCCCAGTGTTAATTTATTTAAAATATATATTAGTTTTTGTAATGCTATTCATAGACAGAGAAAGTGGAAGAGAGCATACTATAGAAAGGCAAACCTATCCTAGAATCATAGAATGGTTTGGTTTGGAAGGGATCTTAAATATCATCTACTTCCTGCCCCCCCATCATGGACCTGTGGATGCATCTCATCAGGTCCCATGGATTTGTGCACCTTCAGGTTCCTTAGATGGTCTCAAGCCTGGTCTTCTCCTACAGTGGGTGGTTTCTCATTCTCCCAGTCCCTGCCGTTAGCTTCTGCACCTTGGGCAGCGTGCACTTGTTGGTGAAGACCAAGACAAAAAAGTTATTGGATACCTCAACATTCTCCATGTCCTGGGTAACTAAGTCTCCTGTTTCCTTCCAGAGAGGAAGACATGACCTTCCAGACATTTTCCTTAGTCCTCCTTTTATCACGGGCATACCTAGAGAAGCTTTTCTTGTTGCCCTTGATATCCTTGATGATTTAATTCTGTCAGGACTTTAGCTTTCCTAATCTGATCCATAGATGGCTGTATATAATGGAATTTATGGATACATTCAACTTCACACTTTTCTTTGTATACACTAAAAGAGATTTTTACTCAGAGAGTGAATTTCAAAACCAGAGTCTTACAAAAAGTAAGTTTTATTTATTCATATTTATTCTCAACAAATTTTAAGAATTCCTGAATAACTCTTCCTCCCCTCCCTACCCCCCGTCCCAGTGATGCTATTTTCTGGGTTGTGTTGAAAATGGTGTGAAACAAACTTCCCAGCTGAGGGAGGTGTCAAAAGGGAGAGATGGAAGGACATAATTAATCTGGCTACATTTTGCTGTGCTGATCCTCTCCAACACACTGGAGCAAGCTTTTTCTTCGTACATCCATGATGTGCAGCCTGGCAGCCCCCGACTTGTTCCTCAGAGGTCCCCCTGGTCCTGTGCTAGTTGAGGTGTTTCCACCCCCTAAGTATTGGGGAAATGAGGCATTTACTTTGAGGTACAGGGTACAAAAAAGGCTTTATTGAAGGAAACCTCCCAGTTATTTACTTTGCTGCCTCTTTCTCCCCTTTGAGAAGGTTGAGCAGGCTCAGTCAAGGGCATTTACCTTCTGTCAACTCTGGCTTTTCATGTTGCTGTGGATTTCTCTCATATTCCAAGCATGTTTGCTGGACTCCCTCTATTATCAAGAATTGAAAAGAATAAGTAAGGAAATAAGAGAAGAGAGAACATGTGATTCCAGACCAAAATCCTTTTGTTACAGTTCTAACTGTTATGTTTGACATGCTAAATTGAATACTAAAATGGGGCCAGGTAGGTCAGGAGTCCTGTTTTACACTTCTGGTTTCTGATTCAGAAGAAGTAATGGTAACCTTCTCACTCAAATTGAAAATATCAATGCCATTGAGATGAAGACCTCTTTCCTATAACCTGCTAGCAATTTATCTTGGAATAAGCAGTAATTACTAGCTAAGATTTGAAAAGCATTGCTTATGATTTTTTATTTTTCTCTTTGGCATTTAGTTTTTTTTCCTCATCTTTTACCCAACAACCTTACTCCTTTAGTTAAATATCTTTATTATTTTTATAATATATACAATCTATTTTATGTATATTTAAATAAGAAATATATATCTATATTTTATTAGTATACATTCAGTAGTGCTACTATTGAAAACTACATCTGCCTACAGGGGTTTTTTTAATGTACGTAAGTGTAGATAACAGTTATCTCAATTGCTATCTACAACACAATTAATATTCAGACAGGATTCAAAGAGAGGGCTACCTCGACATAGCATCATTTAAGCTAAATACTATGATTGAGTTTTAGTGCTTGATTTATAGAAAATTAATATGAACTGATCATTAATTTCACCAAGAATGAAACATCTCTTATAATGAGGAAAACTAAGATGTTTTGTTTTTGAGTTGAGCATTTTTTAAGTTCTACCAGCAAACCTCAAAGCAGTTATTCATACAGTTCTTGCAGCCAGTATCCTGATCTCGCTTCACAATCTGATTTTTTGCATATTTCTTGCAAAATAATAAACTTCATTCTTCTCAGCCAAGAAGCTCTCTTCCCCACTCCAAGCTGTAAAGAAGATATTTATGATTCAGGCTATTGTTGTTCATGCCCTACACATACAGTGTTGGAAAAGTGTTTTTTCCTTTTCTTTTCTTTTTTTTTTTTTAGCCAGCCTCCCACTCCAAAGTAACTTTACAGAACAGACAATAGAAATTCCACACTCCTGTATTTATTTTCCTTTCTCCTGTTCAAACACAAGAATAGGAAACTTACACAGCAGTAAAATATGACCTTTATCAGGATTTTTTGAAAGCACTTTCAGAGACTATATTTCCCCTCAATTTTGCAGTGTGTCTGGGAACATTTTGATCTTTTTGGAAAGGAAGCAATGACAGTTAGGTTGTGACATCTGTCTGTGCTACAAAGGCTGGGTAGGAGAGACAGGCCTGAAGTAAAACCCTATGAGAGGAAAAGGCAAGCTGAACATCTAACTGGTTTGGGGGAAAGGAACCACTTGCCCAGTTGTTATGTACATCATGATGATTGGCATCTGCCAGTCAATACTGGCACGAGTCTGGCTGTCTATCAAAGAGGTAGGGCTCATAAGATGAGGCTGTGAGTGAAACAAGAGGTTAGTGTTATGTCATGAAGGAGAAGTAAAAACCTTGTGGAAGGGTGCAAGGATTGCAGCTGGGGAGGCAAGAGACAGGGAAGGCTGTCAGGACAGAAGTTACAAAAACAGGAACTTCATGAGTTCAGCTGCCTTCTGGATCCAGCTAGCAACAGTCTGTTATTCCAGATGTTAGGCTCTGTGGTTAAATACACTGCTATCTCCGCCAGTAAGTATGTTAGGCACGAAAAAATGTGTAGCAAAATGGATTTTGCATCTATTTAGTGTATAAGTTGTTCATACTGTGAAAGTAAAGGAGCAAGTACAGGGAGGAGATGATCCTAAAAGGGAACACGTCAAGGCAGGAATGTTTGCAGGTGTGTGTGGGGTCAGTTACACTGCTGTGAATCAGATGAAAAATACTTTTATCTTTGATCATTTTATAGCTTCTTCTTGCCTACATTCTTGGTACTGCTTTCCTATCTATTCTCTCCGGCACGCCACTTCCATTTATTTCCCTACCAATTTATTGAGATGCATAACATGCACTATTGCTTACTCACCAGTTACTCACAGCCCTGGCATTTACAGCTGCCTAGTCCATGGGTAAATTTGGCCCACACCATCCACGCAGATGGATGTGGACAAATTAAAAATTAACTTATTTTTCATAAGTGTGATACAGTACATTTGACCGTAAAACTGGCTCTGAATAAAAAAAAAAATAAAATAATTATTCCCCGAATGCTTGATTAAAGCTTGAGGGGTAAATTTGCAAAGATGTTGGGGGAGATTTCCATGACTGAATCTTATTATTGTTAATCTTATTATCTCCCCACACAGCTTTTAATATGTCTCAATAACAATAATAATTTAAATGGCCCGCAAATGGCATAAAAAGTGTAGAGAACAAGTTTGCAAAATTATCTTCTCATCTGCTTTCAGATTTGGCTTAACAGAGAGCAGGTCATTTGCAGTATTTTCCAAATCTGGATAACAAACTGATGTATATTTACTCTATTCCATGACAATTGATAACCTTTAACTTGCTATGTACCTTTGGAGCAGATCTGTTGCAAATATCAGAATCTGCTTAATTCCCATGATATCACTTCGGCCCTGATCTTGCAATAACATTTGCACAGATGGACTCCTGTATCCAGACCGAGCCTGCATATGCCAAGGAGGCTCCACACAATGAAGGCATTGGCTCATGGAAATCCAATTGCAAGATCAAGACCTTAATTCCCTTCAGTTTTGTCTCTTCCTAATGAGAGCTGTCAATTACTTATAGCAATTAGGTGGGCAATGGATGTTAATGGGATGAGATTTTAAATATGCTACCTCAAAATTATATGAATAAATCATACAAATTTCTTTGCCTGTCTTTTACCATATGTCCTCCTTCAAATCCATATAATTTGTTTTACATCTGTTAAAAGAAGGCTCATAATGTACAAGTACCGCAGTTGACTTTGAAGGAGTTTAAAGGTGATGCACCAACTTTTTAACAACTGTCACAAAGGAGATCTTTTAGCTAGTAATGGAATTGTTGGATTTCAAAAGTAATTATGGAATTTTCTAGTAAAGATGCTCCATTTTGTTCTTTCTTTTTTTATGTTGCCACTACTCACTTGTGAAACAAAACTTTCTACACTAAATTGCTCTTAATATGTACGTCAGAGGAAATGAGGTTGCAATGCTTATTTTGGTTACAGGGGTATGATTCACTCCTCCATTCCTGATGTTTAAGGTTGGTGTCATTTATTAATATCAATAGAAACCTGATGGGGTATCTATCATTTCCTCATAAGGCACATATCATGCAAATAGTTGGCGTTAAAATGCAGGATTAAATCAATTTTCCTGAATTTAATGCAACCTTATGCAAATGACATATTATAATATGCATCTTAGTATGCTGGCACTGGATGTCTCCTGTGGAGAAAACGAACTTAAGTTAAGCAGATATGTCTTCACGCTGCAGAATGCTCAGCTGCTGGATCAGGTCAGTGTTAGGGAATTACAGGTTCCGATATTTTAAATAGAGTCTTTGCAGAGAGCACCATTAAATAACTGCACAGATCTATTCATTTTTCCAAGCAGAGGCAATAATTGGTAACTGCTGGCATTACGTACAAACACTGTGTTCCTCCAAGAATAGCCCAGTGTGATTAGCTCTCAGTAGATCGGCTGTTCTTTCACGAACTCTCTTGAGTGGCTTTTTGTCTATACGCATTCACAGATAAAGCCACTGTAACTGAGCACAGCTGATGAGTCATCTCACTGAGTTCTGTACATCTGTTCCAAAACAGTTCATTGTTTTCTTGAAAAAAGAACAAACTTCTATTTTTAAGAAAGTCTGGGTTCACAACATTGTTATTAAGAAAAAGCTCAGGCAGACATCTTATAATCTTAGCCTGTGACATGAAGAACCCTCCCGCTTCAGTCTAACGGTAATACTTAGTCTAAAAATGCCTTTTTGACATTGTTTTTCCATCTGTTGACTTTTCTCTCTCTTACCTAAATGCAGAATTCAAACTGTGTTTTCCTCCCTAAATCACATTTTAGTTCCAGAGATTAGGGATGATTCAAAAGTAATTGAAAGCAGAATGCAGCTGGAGTGCTCATCTAGTTCATGTATAATAAGGACTCTTACCATTTCTGCCCATTTCCTGGTCTTTTGAAATGCAGTATTTCAGCAGGCTATTTAGTTCACACTTCTTCAAACATCCATGGATACACACAGCTAAAAGGCCAAGAGTTTAACCTTTTATTTAATAATAGACAACTGTGTATCTCTGCACTATTGAGGAGTATAGAAGGATAATAAAAATGTATATTTGAGCTAAATCCTGTACTATGTCTTAAAATTATTAATTACAATGAATAAATTTAGATCTATGGCTACTGGTGTATTATAACAGAATACTTTACCTCACAGCTCTGGTGGGTAGAGCTTAAATGTTTCCAGCTTGTTTAATATTGATTTAGCAATCATCAGAAGAGCTTTAATGCTTACAAATGAAATCATTTGTTTAAATATTTGTTTAACTCTTAGACACTAATGTCAACTTGATGATTGCTAACTCAGTAGCTGAGTAGGATCAAAATTTGGCAATTGAGGATACAGAACTCATCAGTTGTAGCAAAACTGATATATATATCAGTATAACTGATTCTCCCTTTGAGCTGGGAAATAGACTTCTTGACTTCGCAGAGCTCCTCATACTTCTCTGCAAAGATCAGACTTTCAAACATTAAACCAGAACACTTTAGCAAGCAGTAGGATTTTAATTTTCACAATGAATATGTTGTGGATTTGTTGAGGCTTTTAGGGAAGTAACTGGAGCAGACCTGCTTGGTAAAATAATAAAAGTGAGAATATAGACAGAAGTTTTGGTAGTTCACAACAGTCTTTGGAATAACAATTAAAAACAACAACAGTTGCAGATGTTTTCTAAAAGATCAAATCAGGTGAAAGGGAAACTTTTAACGGTGGAATGGAGGAGTGGTCTGAAGAGTTGGATGGAGTCATAATTGCACCTCTTGAGGGGAGGCGTTAATTGGATGCAACACAGTGTTGCAGGCAGAGTGAGGGCACTTTTTTCTTCCTTTTCAGAGTTTAAAGTAGAGAATAATATTTTGTTCACCACAATGCTGTAAGAATTAGACAATTTCTCTGCCTGAAATGTTCCTGGGTATTTCAGCTATGTCTTTGGCCTACTGCATTTAGATACCAGTGGTGCACGAGACTAAGATTTCACAGGAATATATGACTGATGAACACCACCTGCATCTTTACATTCAGTCCCTTTCCAGGCAAGGATGCAATAAAATCTTGTAAACAGATCAATTGGCAAGTAAAAGCTAACCTTTTAAAAACCACTGGCCATATAAGGAGGCTGTTGAGAACCTCAGTGTTCTTGCAGCTGGAACACAGCAAGCTTAATTTTATTCATGGATTAACGTCCTTGTGTTGATGTTGTCCTTTAGCTTAAAAAGCTGTCCATCTTGATACAGTGTATTGTAGTCATGGGCCTGCTCAGTATTTGCTTCATTAAACTGAAGAGCTCAATCTTTTTTTTTCCTTATTTGTTTAATCTTTCTCCTGACAGAGTTAATCTTACTTCCTCTTTCATCTGAGGTTGGAGCACACTTCTCCAGCTGGCATCTTTGTGACTCTCACACAGCATTCAGTGATTTCCTCGGTCCCTTGGGTACTGAAAATGGTGAATGTGGTGTTCACATTGCAGCTGTTGAAAATGAGAATGCAGGGTTATTTGTTTTATAAGGCATCTCCAAGTTTTGGTTTTACATTATAAAGCCTTCAGCAGTTAGGTACTGTTTTGAGATGTTAACACCTCGGTCAGCTCCACACTCCCACAGCTTTGCACAGCTGAGGGAACCAGACTGAAGTTTCCTCAGTAAAAATGAGACATTACAGGTGCCCTCCTGTCAGCAAAGGCATCTTGAACCTTGGAATTTATTCCCTTCCTGGATTGTCTTTTGCCCTTCCAGTCTAGATTTATTAACCTTGCACACTGCAGAGTTTGTATTTCTAATCTGTCCAGTCTTAGGGAAAAACACTTGTTGACAGGTACAGAACCTATTAAGCCCAGTTGGCCAAATATCCATTTATTTTATACTCTGGTTTCATAGGAAAACAAGGCTTACATGGTTATGCTGTGCATGTGGCTATATGTAACTGCATACACATATCAAAGCTGTCTGTCCATCTGTTCCCCACACCTACAGGACAAAGTTTGAATTAGTTTCCTGATTCCAACCATATTTGACTGAAGGGTAAAGTTTACAGAGATGGTTAAGATCCTGTAGAAGTTTGTGAAAGCAGGTAGGAGGGTAAAAGGTGGGTATCAATTCCCTTCCAACTGTGGGAAAAACTGCACTGTGAATTCAGACTTTATGAGACACCAAAGACTCCATGCTCAGAAGACATACTTTATGAATGCTCAACTTTGGAAAAGTCTCAAGAATAAATCGTATCTTCTTCGACTCTGATATCCGTAAGAAACCTATTTTCCTTTGTCTTGGAGCCCAAGGGGCCACTTTGTAAACTGTTAGAATGAAACAAAATTGTATGTCTTAAATATTTGACTAATTATTCTCCTCTCACATCATGTTGGTACGTTTCTCTTGAGTTCTTCTGAACTCTTGCTATTTGTTAGCCTGAGTGATCAATCACAATATATCTAATACTTATACCAAATCACAACTCCCACATCTGGCAGCTTGCCTGTGCACCTGATGATTTCTCTGGAGAAACTGTATAAATTAAAGACAGAAAAGTAAAGGGTCTTGTAGAAGTAAAAGCATCACAAATATACTTAAAATACTTACCGTTCAGAGGAAAAAAATGTATGGTCTTTGTACTTGGGGTTTAGCTGAGGATTTATTTAAGGAGCCAGAAGAGAGCTGACAATAGTGTAAAAGAAACAGTAAAAAAGAATCACAATTGTACAGTACGAACAGAGAAATAAGAATGAATAAAACCATCTGTCAAACTCATGAGTTTTTGTGTCTCTGGAGAATGCTGTGGCCATACCCCTTCCCTCAGGCTTGATCATTAGCAAACTTTTTACTTATGAAAACAGTAAAAGGCTGTATAGCGGCTGTGGTAAAGTGCAAGGCACAGAGTGAGGGAAGTAAGACTTTTAGATCAGCTAGAAAGCACGCATGTTGCTCTGGCTGTTAGTTATTTTTTAAAAATGTCTGAACTGTCATTACTGAAAACTTTCTCCTGTCAGAGGATCTCTGTATCTCTGACTTCTCCCACCACATTGTGTGCTTTTGTTAGAGAAGTGAAACAGAGTTCAAATAAACAAACAGCTCAATCTATGATATTTTAGTTGAGCTGGTGTTAATTGGGCAGGGATTTGGGTTTTTGCTCACTGGTTGTAACTCTCAACGTCTCATGTGTTTTTGTTTTTGTTATTTTTTTCTTATTAAGCTTTCTTTTTGACTGGAACCCAGACACTGTGAATGTTGAACTGCCTCTTATAGCTGAGTCATATACAATGAACTCAGACCTGAACCTTTAATGCTTCCTGTAGAAACAACTTCAAAAATGTTATAGAAGGATATTTATATATGAACATTTCTCGTACATGTACCCTTCCTGTAGACGTCTTCCTCTGCAAGCACACCTATTTTGTAGAAACTCTCCCACCTCCACACAGACCTCTTTCTAAGGATATATTTTGTTCAGTTAAGCTCTTCATCAAATGTGGAATCATCCTGGAATCAGAAGATGAAAACCAAGAAACATGATGGACACTTTTCACAGCACATTGATTATTTATTTAGAGAGAAATTTTCCTTTTATTACCTTACCAGGAATTTCTTGGTCCCAAACGGAGATTGGAACAGAATGTCACTCACAGCCACTTGCCTGATTTATTTTTAGCATGAGACAGGAGCAATCTGCTATGGTGCTGGTGAATACCTTCAACCCTGTTCTCCCAGCTGCAGGGATGAAGCAGGCAGAGAAGTTCTCTATTTTGCATGATCTTGTCCTCATGTAGAAAAGAGAGCCATTAATTCCTATAAAGCACTGCCCATTCTAAAAATAGCTGGGACTTGAAAGCAAATAAAAGCTTTTCTTCCTGCATTCATGCACAGATGAACCACTGCATGGTCCATATTTATTTATTTAACAGTCTTCCCTTTATGTGATTAGCTTCTGTTCTTCCCTTTTATCTGCAGTAATGTTATTTTGGTTTATGAATTAAATCACTGGATGTCAGTTTAAGATGACAGAAGATTGTCTTTTAAAGAAGTTGTTCTTTCCCCTCTCAGTTTTGGAGAACTTACCTTCAAAACTGAGCCCTACCTGTCATATTCAGGATAATACTATTGTGTCCTTTGTCTAAGAATCTGATGCCACAAGTGTTTGTTGCCTGCTTGAACTCAAAGACAGAAATCTTCTACAGCCCCTAATGGTATCCTGGTATCTATAAGTGTGATGTCTTTGATTTGTTTGTTAATCTCAGCTTGTGACGAGGTATGAGGTGACCTGCATGCTTTCTCATAGCCTTTACCAAACCCATGGGAACATGATATCAGACTCGAGTGCAATAGCAACAATCACTACCTTGAATTGCTGTTCCAATCAGTATCTGTTAATGTGTAGATTGTGCAAATTCCCATTTTTAAAGTGGTATCTGCTATCAATGATAGCTTTCTGCTCAAAACTCAAGATTTAGAAAAGCTCCTGCACATATTAGTCAGACGAGCGCCACTGTTACAGGTCATTGGAAAACAGTCCAGGTGGATACAGAATTTCACAGCTGCCCTTTCCAGTGAGGTGCTGACAAGGAAGGTTGAGCTTTTTGGGAGACAACAATGTTGGGATTTGTTCAGCTTCTAACTGGAGGAAGTCTGTACACAGGATTAATTCCAGAGACGTCTGCACAAGCAGCACCCCTGTTTAGAAATCTGTCAATGGTCAGGCATTTTTAGCAATGCCTTGTTTCTTTTACAGACCATGACTGGGGTGGAACAAAGCAATCCATCAATCCAGCTTGAATTTAGACTTTGGGCACCATTGCTGGGCTCCATTGAAAATGCATGTCCAACTATGAAAGAGAATGCATCTTCTTTACAACTTCTACAGTTTAAGGTTTGAACAAAATATTTTCCTTCAGAAAGCTGAGATTTGCAAAGAACAAGAGGCAAAGTGGGAACAGTCCCTGATTTATCAAATCTCATTGATATTACTCAATGAGTGCGTGCACGCGCACACACACACACGTGGACAGAGCTTGTGGCCAGGCAATACCCTACTCTTACAAATCAAGACTTCTGAACTATCAGCTATCTTTGACCTGGTGTCTGGTGGAGAAAAACTTGTGGCATATCTGATTAGAAGCTCACCGTAGACTGTAAAGTGGATTTCAAATATTCCTTCGCAAAAAAAAAAAAAAAAANTTATGATTTAAAACATTTTGTGGGGAAATAAATTCTGACCCTGAGACTTGAACATGCCTTGAGAGTTTTGTTATCAGTGAAAGTGCACCGACTTTTTTGCTTATATAACTCAGTATTTTTAAGGACCTAAATGACCTGGAAGACTGTGCCTCATTTTAGGAAGAAACTTAAACCCCAGATTGTCCAACTTGCTCCCAGATTAAATGATTTCAGATGCTTTAGAAATGGACACTGATTTTAAATGGGGTTTATTTTTACTTTCTTTGACAAATCATGTAGGGATGAGTAATAAAAAAATATTAGTCCCTCCAGATGTCCTATTTTATCACAGCTCAGGCTGCTTCAACTGCCACATCTGCTTGCTCCTCTCCCAGCAGTGATTGCTGCCCCAGTGTCCTGAGGTCTCTATTTCTCCCTGTCCTGGGTCCCCTTCAGACCCCATCCCAGGCCATTCTTGTCAGCGTAATTTCCACATCATATCTGTCCCACCAGCAGCTTTGTAATTTCCAGGGGGTGCTTTCCATTCACAGAGGTAGGTGAAGGAAACTCATGGAGGGGAAGAAAGCCTGCCCATGGTGGCTCCTCGTCTTCCTTGGTGAAAGCAGCAGGTGCCAGTGAAGGGGAGAGGTCTGCCTCTCTTCTGGAACAAACTTTTAATTCCAGAGGACTGGAATTTTCCTCTGGCATGCCAGAGTGTCTCCTTTCTCCAGAAAACAAGGTTTATCTCCAGTCAAACTCTTGCCATATTCCCCCATGGCTCCTAAAAAGAAGAGTTTTAAGTGAAAGATTTAGGTGTTTTGGAAAGTGCTGTGCTAATACTTCCCAGCTGAAGTAAGGAGTTATTTGTGTTGAATATTTCCTTTTTTTCTAAGGCTTTAGAAAAAGTTTTGTATTGACATCCTTTTACTACCTTAATAACGCCATGCCCACAGACATGCATCTGAATTTGACAACTTCATCTTCTGGACCATGATGGAACAACAGTAAGACTGAGATGATGGGTGGGGTCATCCTGGAATCCAAAACAAAGCGGGGCATGTGTCCTGGCAAAGGTCTCCATACAGAGAGCAGGTCCAAGAGGTCCCTTACCAACCTTCGCTGCTGTGCATTCACATTAATGATAATACTGAGATTTAAATAGCCTTAAAATAATCAAACATGGATTAATGATATTGAGCTCAGCAGGAACATATAGATCGTTAGATCAAAATGAGATATTTCAGCATAAATCTGTTGTAACTTTTATTTTGATCCCAGGAAGTCCTTGGAATGAAAGGGAAACTTATTCTTATTTCTGAGTACTACAGAATAATTGATTTTTCTGTGGGTGATAATTGGAAGGGTATTAGCAGCAGTCTTAAAGGTCACAGACCAATAGGAATATTATTTTCATATCCTAAAGAAAATCATTCTGTTGTTCTCATGAGTTTATTGCCTTTTACTTTAAAGGATATATTTAGCAGTATGTGATGCTCCTAAGTAAAGCACGTGTTTTGATTCCATTTATTCAGGTTTATAGTTTAACATATGCATTTACACATACTGTTTTAAACACAGCAGGAGGGAAGCACTTTTCATTTTATCCGTCTTAAGTTTTTGTGCTTATTTTCATCTCTTCCCACTGTGCTAAGATCCTCAGAAACATTAACATTTTTGATCCTGTAATATTAATGAATCACATCAGCATTGTGTTGTAAGGCAGTATTTCTCTCCCCCATTTCCACAGTACCTTGGCTTCCTCCCCATCCTATTAGCTTAACTCACACCCCCAGAGTTGCATTGATTTTATCAGTTGTGTTTAAATATGCTACTGTTACTGAGGGGTTAAGCAGGTAGGATGATTGCACTAATAAAAATTGATAAGTAGTCAGGTTATCCTTCCTAATTTATTGCCATGGCAACAGACAGCACATGTGGCTTGTTGCTGAAGAACAGAATGCTAATAATCAAATGTGTCTTACCCAAATGAATATATAACACAGCTTAGTAATACAGTGCCTTGACATTGTATACATTACTGAACAGCAGCGTGCATTAATTCTGCATCTAAGCTACTTGATGCATATGCTCTGGAGAACAGGATAAAATGAAAAAGCACGTCTGCTACATCAAAGCTGTTCATTAAAGTAATGTATTTTAAATAGTATATACAGTGGAAGATCCAATTCTCCAACACTTATCTTGTTTATTTCAGTAGGTGGTTGGTATACTAGGAAAATGCGGTAATGCATAGTCATTGTGAGATGACATAAAAATAACCAACACAGCACAGGAGTTCAATTAAGCAATAATCTCTGGGAAAAAAATGGTCATTACTAACAGTTAATGGTTGGTTTGTTAGTTAATGGCCCAAGGCAAAGCTGAAAGCAGTTAAGCCTCTAACAAACTGGTTGTGAGTTATGGCAACAATGGTTTTGCTGGGGACTTTCCCCTATTATATATTGCATATGATAGTTTATGATAGAAATAATGTATTTTTAAAGACAATAGTTGTTACTCAGGATGTTATTGGAAATGTCAGGTGTTTCAAGGAAATAAACAATTAGTTTTCTACCAACAAGGAATAGAAATATGCACTTTTTACATATATATGTAGTATACATATTATAAATGCATATTGTACATATATTTCATATTAAATATAAAAAAATTGCTATAAATATTATGCAAGATATTAGAGACTATAAGTAATATATGAAACTAGTTATCAATTTGGAAATTTCTGTATCATTGAAAGTCCACAGACTACATATGTCTGTACATACAAATATATGCATAGGCACATATATGTGCAAATGTACATATACACACACGTGCACAAACACACAGC
Organism: Nycticryphes semicollaris; assembly: GCA_013400055.1. Taxonomy (NCBI): domain Eukaryota; kingdom Metazoa; phylum Chordata; class Aves; order Charadriiformes; family Rostratulidae; genus Nycticryphes; species Nycticryphes semicollaris. The sequence continues at coordinate 111,546 of VXBJ01003443.1, forward strand.
TTCAGGCTTTTACAGTGTCCTTAGTACATATTTCAGTGAATTGGTAAGGAGAAGAAAAGGCATGAGAAAAAGCCTTCACAGTTGGCAAATCAGGTCATCCCAGTGTTTTACAAACATAAATCCTTTGCTTTACCTGAAATCATCAAGGCCATCATTAAGTTCCTTAACCTGAGATCTTGCACCGCACTGTTTGTTTTGCACCATTAATCACAGAATTAAGTCCTTTATCACTCATGTTTTCTGTTAAAGGCCACAGGACTTGCTGTAACCAAAACAAGCTATGGGCACAAACTTATGAAGCTTGAAACAGTTATACTGAGAAAAGTAATGTTGTGCTTATTTTAACTCAAAGCTTGTTGAAATGTATATTTTGCTCATGGAAATTGTTGGGATGCAAGTGCAGTCTACTTCTAGAAAGCAAAGGGTGATGTGCTTTTAATCAACTTCCTGGAGATTTAAAAGTATCTTGATAAACTGAAATGGTTGGTGAAAATTGCCACGTTGTTATAGTAAAACAGCTTCACAATGGATGTGAGGTGAGGCAATTTCAGATAAGACAGGAAGCCATAAAGCTGTCATGGACATAAAGCAAACTATATTTACAGTATGCACACCATATATTCATTCTGAAAATTTTTATGAGTACACATCAGTGTTAGATCATTTATTTAGATGCTCCTATAGGTATGATGCTAATTCTAGGAATGGTAAATTGGGACTAGTTTGGATTGTGGTGTAAGCTCTATTTGTACTAGCAAAATAATTTTTAGTTAGATTTGAAAAAAAAAAGACCTTCTTCCACGGACATGGCGAGAGTGAAAGTTTCCCATAAGATCCTCAAAGGTTGGAAATTTATATACGGAGAACTTCAAAACTGTTTTTCCCTTCTGGAAATTGATCTTGTGTGTGTATATATATATAAATAGGTATGTATATCTATGCAAATGCATGCTCACACATAAGCATATAACACTACATAAGAAACAACAATGCAAAAATGTTAATTTTTGATGAAATTTAAGAAATGAGTGGGCAACATTCAAATATACATATGCATTCCCTCGGCTTTGCCTTCTTTTTCCATTTTTTTCACAGCACTCCCAGCACCATACAGCAAAACAAAGACCCACTGCACTGCATATTTTTTTTTAGTCAAGGCTCATTACTGAAAACTGGCAATATTCTGTCCTTCCTGTGCCAAGCTGTCCAGCAGAGTTTTCAGCTTGAGCTTTGTGATACTTTCTTGTAAGGTTCTTGAGTCTCACCAGTGAGATCTGGTTCACTGAGCAGGAGTTACTGGGATTGGAAAGGAAGTTACTGTTTTGTAGGATCTCTTGCAAGTCTGAAAAATAAACTAACTATGAGACAGTGGGGGAAAACAAAAGGAAAGACACTATTTTTAAGCTACTGTATACCCTTATGAAGAATTGCAGTAAGGAAAGAATTCAAAGTTCCTAAGGGATATCATGATGAGTTCTACAGAACAAGTTCAACCTGATGAACCTTGGAAAAAAAAGGCAGGACTGTTGGGCTGTTTGAACCACAAAGCCAGGCAGGCACACCTAGCAAACGGGGTCAAGGAGACACTATTTCTAACATTTCCAATAAGAACACACTGCACCACCACATGGTCATGCTATATGAGGCTTTACATTGGTCTCAAAATGTCAGAAACCACAGCTGTTTAACTACTTCATACTGTTAGAGGAAACACTGCCTGCAAGACCAGAAGACCTATTATCTTTGACAAATAGCTGTACCAAAAGAGCTCCTCATCCAAAAGTAGGGTAGTTTGTTTATTTTTAAATCATTGAGGTTAGGTGTGACCTGCTGACAATCTTTCTATTTTATTTTTTTAAGAAAAGCATTACCAATTTTAGTATCTCAAATAATCACTGAATACAGGTTTATTTTTAGCTATCTATGGGCTAAAAGGACAGAAAATATTTAATTTTAGTGAAATGACTGATGACACATGCAGAAGGCTCTGCAATAATGACCTGCCAGAGCAGAGCCTTCCACAGCAGAGCATTCTAGGGAAGATTGCCATGCATCTTCCCATTTTTTTTTTTTGATGCACAAAACTGATAATGTGAAATCTACAGATTTTGATAACTTCACTCAAGGTTTCATAACAGAGGACTTCCAAATCATCGCAGTAAAGATCTGCAATTATGGAGGTGTTAAAAATGGCTGTTAGGTAATCTAGGGCTGCCTATATCAATAGTACAGGGTCAGACTGAAATGTTTTGTCAGCTATTAGCAATCTTCATAAAACCCTGATTACCTATTTGAAAACCCTTTCCTCTGAAATACTGAGAAGAATGTGGCCCTTTTTCAGACAATAGATGTTGGAAAAATGAAATTTAGATTATGTGGACTCAACTGCACCAACTCTCTGGTGAACTTTGGAGTGAAGGGGCCACTTAATCCCATTTAAGTCGCTTTTGGAATTAGGAACTTTGAGTCATTGATATTTTCTGTTCGCAGTGTTGCATCGAAGTCAAGGGCTAAATCCATGAGGAATGCAGGCACTACAAGAACAAGTGCCTAAGATGGGATGTCTCTGCAGGTTCTCCACAATGAAGAGCTCAGCTATCAAAAGGGCAATACAGAACGCCAATCAGATCAGGTGAGAACTGCTGAAGCTTGTCAGCAGGCAGTAAAAAGAACTTGGGGCCTTGCAAGAAGACCTATACCAGACTGCAAATGGAAAAGGGAGCCTCCATCTGTAAATGACTGTGTAAAACCTCTCCTGATATAAGGACCGTAAGTTGGAACAGTCTTTTTTTTTATCATGTAAAACAACATCCAAGAAAATCTAACCCAATTAGGAGTGTTCTTGTAAGATGTTAAAAGACCCAGCTCCCTCTTTGGAACTGGCTTCTTTACCGATGAGGCTATCATTATACTGTCTGCTGGGTGTCAGACCTCAGGGGTCAAACTCAAATAAGCAAAATCTTTCACAATCCCGATGAGCACTCTCACCATTGAATTATTGACTAAAAGAAGACAGTGGGTTTCATATTTGTCTCAGTTCTCCTCTGTGTAAGGCTCAAAACCAACAGCCAGCTATGAATTTTCTGTAGAAATGGAAGTAGAAGAAATCTAGGTAACGACATCCCCAGAAACTTAGATTTCAAAAATCTTTAAGGACTTAGACACTTAATGTAACAGCTGGAGAGCTGAGCCCTTTTCTGTATACAGCCCCAGGGCCTTGCTGTCCAAACATAAAATAAAAAGACAGTTCTACACCTTGACTTGATGCATGTGATGCTCTTTACAGTTCTACTTTTCAGTATATAAAATGACAGCTAGTGAGGGGTTCTTTTGGCAATATTAAAACATTAATTAGATGCATTCTCATTTTCAGAAGCATTGGGCAATCACACACACACACACACAAGGCTAAAGTCACTGAGCAACCTCTGAAAAATTGCTCCCTTAGTGTTTGTAAAGCACTTTCATGGCTAAAGATGTTGTATAAATGTTCGGTATTATTAGTGCTGTGTGTACATTATGTTGCCTCAGTTGATTCAGATCATGTCTAATCAGGATTTTTCAAATAATTCCCCCCTCTGTGTCGGGAGAGGAAATTAAATCCGAAAGTCTTCTGTACATCTGAAAGCATTTTGTGGTAGAGTTTGAGAGAAGGTAGAGTCAGACATGAGGACGGGGTGGAGAGAGGGGGGTTGTATTTGTCAGGAGACAGCAGCCTTAGGCAGTGAACTGTTTGTTCAAACAGCAGCGAGAAATAGGAGCAGAGACTGAGAACCATATGTACAGAAACTATCAAAATAGGGGCAATAGACAGCAACAAAGAGAGACAGAAACATGATTCCGTAAATGGGCAGAGATGAGCACGAGAGAGGAAGCTGAGGAAAGAGAACGGTGAAGGCTGGGAGGAGGAACAGGGCCTTTAAATGGGGAAGCAAGGGAGGTGCTGAGGAGAAATTAAGCAATCAGAAATCGTTACAGAACTGCTTGCATGACCTTAATTTTGCCCTCTTGTGCATGCACGTAACGAGTCTATTTTTGTTACGTAACCACATGCTATTTTTTCCCCAGGATGAGCTGTGTCCTGGGGAGGACTCGGAGCTGCACAGAGGAGAGAGTTGCCACCCGGCATGGGGCTGAAGGCAGAGCCGGTGTTCTTGGGAGTGGGGCTGAAGGGGGGAGAGCTGTTACTGAGCTACCAAAGCCTCCCTTAGCCGAAATAAAGCAACACCTTTTGAACATAATCCTGACAGTGGCAGCAGTGAGAGTTGCAGACTGAATCCTCTTCACTCTTCCTCAGAATGCACCTCTCTGGGGTATAAGGTGTGGGGTAAAGAAGCTTGGGCTTCCGAATGGAGAAAAAACATTTGATTCCTAGGCTGTTCTGAAATACACAAGTCAGGGAAATTCAGGGATTGATGCTCAGAGCTGGGTGTCAGTATACTAAAGTCCAACAACATGACACCCAACAACGCACCTCAGCAGAAAAAGTTATCTGTCTAGTAAATATATTCTGCACATAGCATACAAAATTTCTGTAAAAAATATTTTAAATGCTTTAAGGAAGATGAGAATAAGCAGTGATTCCAGGTGTACTTGGAGGAAGGTGGACAAAAAGGCAATACACCTTTTCCCTCATCACGTAGATATACTTCATATAAGGTGGTGATAATAGAGGCTCTGGCCTCCCTATTTCTTCTGCTAACGTAGGTGTCTGGCAATGATGGATGAGGAGCTATGAGGGGAAGAATGGCTGCACAAGTAGACTATGGCTCGGGAAATGGTAGGACAAAAAGCAGAAGATGAAAAGGGGAAACAGACCCAACTAGACAAATAATTTAATGTTCAATAATTGTGGAAATATGTACCCTTGAAAAGCTAGTTTCTGATATGTGAATTCTCCACCCTGGTCCTTAGTCTTCCTTCGGTAACTGATGTCTGCTCTGCACAGATCAAGGTGTGCGTGGTGCAAGTGTGACATCAAGGTTCAGAGGTGATTTCCGTCACAACCCTCCTTCCTGTATCTCCCACTTCTCTGTCTCAGTCTGCTACCAGTTCTTCTTCTTATCCCCCAACCTTTTTATTGGCTCAAGTTTTCTATAATCAGCCTTGTTTCTTTCTCTCAGTTCACAGGCTTTTCTGCCTTACTGAGATCCTTATTTTTCAAAATTATTGTAGAGAATTTCCCACTTCCTTCCCACTGCCAGGAGAGGCAGGTAGAATGTTGTACTACCAGCACAAGAGAGAGATGTTCTCAATCCTTTTGTTCAAGGGAGTGGAATTTTGGGCAGCCAGAATTGGGAGAGAAAGCCTTTTTTACCCCTGCACTCCAGAATGCAAGGTTCATATTTGTGTGGAATTGTCAAGCAATTTATCTGTCAGAATTGGAGCAATCTCTGTTGGCTCTCGGAGTTAACTAAGATTTAAGTACATTACTTGGTGGATTTGAGAAAAAAAATTAAGTGTGGAAAATAATACATCTCTAATAGAAAGATCACTCCTTGCAAATTTTCACTTCCCTACTCCAGAGCCCATATTTATTACAGCTTGTATGTGTGTGTATGTAGTTCGAGAAAGTGGTTGAAATAGTGACCTTAGAAAAAAAAAGTAGCCTCTGGAAGGCACCCATTATTGCTAAAATTTAACAAACTTTTAAGCAATTGAAAAAAAATGTCTTATAGTGGGAAGATCATGGTATCTATGCCTCCTATTAATTACAAAGTTGCATAGCAATGAGTAAATGTGAGCACACCGAAGAACATGATATAAACATCTACTGTATATAGAAAGATAGAAACAGACACACACAGTAGAGAAGTTAACAACTATTTTGTCCCAAAAGATGAACTGAGATTATTAGCCAAGAATTCTGAGAGGTTTTGACAGTCTTTTACAGTGTATATTTTTTAACTGGGAAAAAAATAATCTCATTCGCCTTTTGAAGATGTAATATATTTACAGCTAAGCTGTAATTAATACATGCATCGCTTTTGTAGTAGGAACCAAATGCTTCAAAACCAAAGCTGCGAGATGGGACAAGGGATATGGTGGAATTCAACAGAAGTAAAATAGCTAGAGTAAGTATTAAATTTGGAGACAACTTTGCTAGATAATGGGAGAAAACAAAACGGTGATGAAGCTTGGAGAACAGCTGGCACCTGCTGGCACTTGCTGGACAAGTTTTGACTCTGGGAGACTGAGACTGGAAAATGGAAGAGAAAAGGAAACGAGTGGTGGAGGGAGTCCTGGAGGAACAGGAGGCCAGGGGTGGAAGGCGTGAGGCAGATGGGCTGATCTGCTGAGACTAATACACAAGCTGTAAAATACTGCTTTAAAATCATATTAAAATAGCAAAGTCACACAATGAAAAGCTGGAAGATACAGAGATAGAAGTAACCTGGGCAAACACGATTTGTTGTGGAACTAACTCCCTGAGAGCTGTGCCAAATGCAGAAAGCCTCCAGGACTGTGGGTGGGAGCTCTGGGGAAATCACAGTCTTTGAGAGTGGGTCATCTAAGTAGCCTGTACTACTTGTGGTTGGAGGAAAGTATGCATTTCATCTCTTACCTTCACCTCTTGTTTTTCTTTGAGTGGAGTCCAATCCTTTGTCCAAGCTGTAGGGATATACCAGTCTCTCATACACCAGAAAAATCAGAGAAACCCTTGTTTGCCCATCTTTAGTAGATGATGAGTGTTCGTCTCAGTGCTTAAATTATTACCCTGTCAATGCTCTGATGCTGTGATGCTGTACCTGCAGCTGTGGTCTATCTTTGCAAGGGAAATCCCTGCTCAATTATCAGTCTCTACTGAAATAGTTCAGATGATCTCAGCAGAGAAGTAAGAGCACAGCTGGGAGAGAATTTTTTTAGCAGATGCTGAAAAATATAGAAGTCATTAATGGTGGTCTAAAGGAGAAGTGTCCCTGTGCCCAGCTTTTATTCAGAAGTACAGACTGACAGCTTTGCATGGGTTGGGGAAGGGACAAGAGTCTGACTCTGCTCCCTTTCGAAGCTATCCCCAGTCCCCAGTTGCAGGCAGTACAGATAGTGAATGGTGGCCAGGGAGAGCCCCCAGGGTGTGGAACGCTAGGAAGGCCAACAGTTTGGCTCCAACGGGTTATATAGAAATTCTATGTAATACAACCAGGGAAAAAGCATAAGAGGGCCATGGTACTTTGTGCATACAGCGCCTGTGCAGCCACCAGTCCAAAGCCCAATTTGTCCACACAAGGTATTGCCTGGGCTGAAGAAGGGTACCATTTGTATATAACAAACTTAAATCACTGCTTTGCAGAAGTTAGTTTTTAAAAGAAAGAAATTACTGTTCTGTTTGACTGAGCAAACTGAGAATGGCCTCGCAAGACAACATGATGAGAAGGTGGGCTTCAGAATTAATTGGAATGGGAAAAAAGCTGAAGAGAAAAAAGTAATCTGAAGGACAAAGTTATTCATGTGAAGAGGACTGTTGTTTTCACCTTCTGATTTCATAAATCGTTAAATCTCTTGTTATTGGTAAGAAAAATAAACGAGAATGAAAAGAACACCCATCCCACAGACTCAGCCCTCCTTACTGCCTAAAACAATAATAGAAAGAAAAAAAAAAAAGAAAAAATAAAGCCTCTGAAGAGAAGAAATGCAGCCTTGTGCAAAGGTGTGTTCAGAAGCTCTGTTGTTTTTTCTTTGATTTTTTTCTGAGGGGGAATTCATCTTTTGGAATGCAAGTAAATCTTCAAACGGGGATTTTTCCTTTGGAATGCAAATTATTATAGTGATGTTTCCCACACCACTGAGGGAATATAGTAATGATAACATGCACTGATTCAGTTATTTCCATTTACAGTTACCAAATACTCATAGATTTAGCTTCATGACCCCCTGTGAAGAAATTGGAATCTTACTTCTGGGGAAACAAGTGAAGTTTCTGGTGAAATCAAAGTCATTGGTGAATGGGTTCTGTCTTGAACAGTTAGTCAATGGCTCACAGATATTAATATTTGAATTTGTGGGATCATTAGCTGCATGAACTACAGGTATGGCCATGCTTGTGTCAGTATAAGCTTGTTCTGAAGACTAAATCTGGTGGCTATCCGCGTTGCTGAGCACTGCATCTGCTTGTGTGGGCTGCTTGGCATTTATTGATCTTCTCTATGGTCAGCAGCACTCTGGACGAACAGAGCCTTAATCTGCTTTTAGCACATCTCTAGGCTCATATTTTGGAGTTAGGAATAGTCTTGTCGACTTCTTCACAGTGAGGGTGACAGAGCACTGGAACAGCCTGCCCAGGGAGGTGGTGGAGTCCCCTTCTCTGGAAATCTTCAAGTCCCGCCTGGATGCAGTCCTGAGTGATGTGCTCTGGGCAATCCTGCTTTAGCAGGGGAGTTGGACTGGGTGATCTCTAGAGGTCTATTCCAAATCTGACAATTCCCTGATTTCATGATTCCGTTCCCTGAGTTCAGCATTTCCTAAGTGCAATGTTTTGTGGGTTTTTTTTTGATGTAGCTCCACGTACCCCAGAAATATGAATGGGAAGAACAGGGATCCAAAGTTCACCATGCTCAGATATGAAGTTGAGCTCAATGTTTGCCAGTTAAAACACAGTCTTGTAGTACTGGGACTTAGTCTCCCCATCTACTAACTCCCAATAGTCTGCCTTTGCTACATAAATTTTTGCCCTTTTTTCTGCTGAACTTTTGGAGGGAACATAGACCATTCTTCTGGGGACACCTTTTCTCTGTGAGTTTTATTTGTCTATGGTGAAGTTTGAGGCATTGCTGCAAATGATAAATATCTCTGGCTCAAAGTGAGAAAATGCAGGAATATCTGCTGAGACATATGTATCTGTTCTGTGAAATTAATGCTATGGAAGAACTGCTTCATACATCACGTTTGTGACTGTAGTTCAAATTAGGGAGCATGCTAATTTAGCCAGTTTTCATCATGTTTTTTTGGTGCGCTGTGAGAAGAAATCAGACTTTGTAGGAGATGTTAGTTACTCAGTAGAAGTGCCAATCTTTTGGCGGTTAAATTTTCTCATTTATAACAAAAAATGAACTGTTGGATCTTTCTCAAGCTAGAAACCACTCTGACCTTAGAAACAGTAATATAAAAATATTGGCTCCAAGCTTAGTTATTGAAATAACTGTTGTGCTAAACCTGAAAGTAGGAGAAAAGTTCATGTTTTATTGATTTGTTGTTCATTCTGTTTTGAACTTAATGGTTTGGTTCCAACCCTTTATGCAGAGATCGATTATTTGGTAGGACAAGGAGTGAAAAAAATGCAGGGGCGGGAGAGCATCACAGGAGGGCTGCTTAAAGGAGTAAAAATACCCATTGAGAAAGTCTGAGATGCCTTATCCAATGGAAAGACCAAGGCATATTTACTTGGAAATGTGTATGATTGATTTGATACATTAACATTGTGTGAATGAGATTTTATTAGAGAGGAAAGACCTAATGGCAATAGAGATATAAACTGGAAGCAGAAATCCCTTTCAATCTAAAAGACACAGAAAAGTATGCTAAATATTTTAAAATATATTAAGTACTATTTAAAGGGAGACAATAGTTAGAGATCATCATCAACATTTAGCAATGTTTTTTTCCCCTCTTTTTTTATCTGTTCTCTATTTGATTGTGCTCTTCTGAATAGCAGCCAAGTTAATGAGTTTTCAGGGCTAACCCTCAGATTTTCATAATACTCTTACATGAGGAGAAGTATTGATTTCCTTATTTATTGTCTGATTTTATTAAAAAGTAGAATAAGTCGATGCAGAATGAATCTGTAGAATTCACTGCCACAAGATGCCACCAGGCTCAGTGGGATTCAAAGAGTGATTATCTTTTTAAATAGATAATGAGAACTTCCGTAGTTTCACTAGCTCATTAGAATGATCGTATGATGGCACTTTCTTTTCCTTAAAAGATGAAACATGACCCCTAAGCTTCAGAGCAGAGACCTGGTTTGCATTGTGAAGAGATTTTTCCTATTGGGAGAATAAACCTTCTCTTGATTTCCCACATTTTTCTTTGAAAGACCACAGATTAAATACTGGATTTGATACACCACCAGTGCGATATGCCTATGAAAATTCCGGTATTGCTATCATATTACTGTGCATACTCTTCTTTTAGAGATCAATTTGGATGTCTTTGTTTTGTCTTGGCTCCTGCTGGTACTGTTTCTGACAAGATTTCATAGTGGCTTGTATTGAATGTTAATGCTATCAATGCAGTCCTGTAACTCCAAACTCAATACTCTGGTCTATGCTCATTTTTAGAATTGAGTCATTCACGCTGATCTTTTACAGGTTATATCATAGTACTCCATGAAAAATGTCAGGGCATACATTTACCATGGTATCGGGGAAGAATCTTGTCCAGTACTCACTAAGGAGATCCAGTGTAAAATCCAAGATCCTCTACTTTTTTTAAGGTCTGTTTTTCCCTTCCACTTAGTTTCTATTGATAAGGATTTACATGTGTGAGATAAGATGTCACATATGAACTCAGTTTATTCATACTCTGTAAAAGCTTATTCATAGAAAAATAATGCAGATGGCTGAACTTTATGAAATATAGAAGTACATCAGCAATGACTTTAGGAGGAAAAATCTCGTGTCGTAGACATAAACCAATCTTTAATTTTCTTTTTTTTTTTCTTTTTTATTATTGACAGTGTTTCCTTTGTAGGCCATATGATGTGATGTTTTTCCATGCAGTTGGTTGTTTAATCAAATGATTGCTAGTATTCCTTAATCTGATGGCACAAATATTCCTCTAGAGCAGACAGGGTTCCCAGCTGTACGTTTTCTCTTCAATAAATACATCTCCATCTTGTTTCTTTATTTAATGTGTACAGCAGCTTTCTCTACTTTTTCCCAATAAGGGTTTTTGGGTTTTTTTCTGTTTTCTTTTTTCTGTCATACTCTGAACAGAAACTCCTCCCTATATAATATTGCTACAGCTATTGTAAAATCACCCAAAAGAAATGAATGTTTTGCATGCTGTCCCTGATGATTTTTATCACTCTAGGCACAGGTGAGCTGCATAATGCCAGGTAAGGGTGCTGTGAAGGACTACTGATAGAGGACCTATATACCTCCCAGCATTCCTATGTTGGGGTTCATCATGCAGCTGGTCCATCCTGTTCTTTGCAGCTGGTCCATCCCTTTCTTTGTGCTTTGCACTCATGAGAGTGGTCTGTGGGAGAATGGGGCTGTACTTTTCCCCACAGCTGTGTGCGTAGTCCTTTCATCTTCTCTCCTCCTGCCTACTTTGGGAGCAAGCTGCTCCTATGAATTGACTCACTGGCTTTTTCCTGAGTACCTAGAATAGACAAGCTCCTTGTGGTAATATGCTGATGAGGAAGGAATGGTTATGAAGCTAATGCTGAATTAAACAACAAATTTGAGTCATTGAAAATCAATATTTTTCTCAAGCTGCCATCTGCAGGTGTTTAGCTGCAGACCACTGATGCACTAGCTGAGTCTTACGCATGAGATGCTGAGACACTGCTGGGAATTAATTGGTGAATTAATTAGAATAAAAAAAATGAGCAAACAGAATGAGGTTCTAGAAACAGTTCTATCTGTGTAGATATTTTCACCATAGGAGTCTCCCTTTTCCCTGCTGGGCTCATGGTGTCGATCTATAACCCCAGGGTAAGAAAGTTCAGAGCCGGCAATCCTCTGAAATAGCTGCCAGTACTTTATGTAAACACAGAACACTGGCATAACCTAATCCTTTGCTTGTATGGTAGGATTCACTTTCAGGCATACTGAATAAAGGTAATAGTCACTTACAGGGAGGAGGGGAAGTAGATTGTTCCATAAAACATAAACACCTATAAATTCAGTTGTTAAATTCTCTTGCAGCTGGTATACACTTATTTGTAGAAGACAAAAGTAAAAATGTATAGATCATGGTGCCAGATACTTCTGAGAACCACAGCATTACAACTGTAGAAATGCAGATGCTGATCATATCTTTTGCAGGATAGATAAAGGAATAGTGTGATGTTTATAAATATTTATGGCAGCTAAATTCCATCTATTTCTTCAGCAAATTAGTCATTCAGACTAACGGGCATTGTAACAGTTTGTGGAAAAGAAAACTTCTTTTTTCATTCATATGGTTCATCTCTTTCACTTCCTTTTCCAGCATCTGCTTGTCACCTTCACTTACTGGTCCCTGGGCTATGTTTCTGACTGCTGACTGCAGGATTCAGTAAGGTGCTCATACAGCTTTCAGTGTCATGCTCTGCTCTGCCTGGTTGAGGTGCAGGTTGAAAGCATAAGTTGAATAAAGAGGAGGGGCTACTACAGCACTGTAGCAATGAACGCATAATAATGCATCTCAGTTGCAGCAGCTCCCAAGAACATTTAGAAAGGCATAAAGTATGGATGAGTGGGAACATGCAAATATAAAAGACTATTTGGCAAAATGAGGAAAATTCCCAGCAATATTTCCAAAGAGCTCTTTGCCCTCATCCCTGAAAAGACAAAAACCTCCTAGCTGCCTTAGCTGGTGTGTGGACTACAGAAAACCTTTCCTTGGAGAGCAGACCCTAGTTACCTCACATCCAAAAGCAGAGAAAAGAGAAGAGAAGAGAAGAGAAGAGGAGAGGAGAGGAGAGAAGAGAAGAGAAGAGAAGAGAAGAGAAGAGAAGAGAAGAGAAGAGAAGAGAAGAGAAGAGAAGAGAAGAGAAGAGAGAAGGTATCTAGATTAGGTATACATCATATACGTATTTAAGTATAGTAACCTCTGTGACCAGCGTGCAATTGCATACAGTTTGCAGCTGTTTCCTCCAGTACAGCTGTGAGCATCACTTAGAAGGATCAAGGGCTGGGACATCTAATGTTCAGTTTGCACATGGTCCATCCTGATCAATGAGGCAAGGCTTTGTAAAAAAAAAAACAAAACATCAATTCTGGGACAACCAGGAAGAGAGAAAAGATTTGGAACATCCCAGCAGGACCGGGGCTGTTCTTCCCATAAGCCATTGCACAACATAGGCTGATGGTGCCCCTGCTGCATCAACCAGTTATTGTCCTCTTCATGTGGCCCTTACGTACTTGACTAATTCTTTACATCATACTTTCCCTCTACGTAATATAGATTCATTGACAAAAAATTCTCTTCCCCTCGCACAAAGAATTCTTGAGACTATCTTGCTGCCAGACTCCTGAAAATTACTAGCCACATACCTGCCATACTGTAGTCATCTTGAAGCTGACAAAAGCAGTTAACAACTAGTGTCTTTTAAGAAACACCAATTTCTGTTTTACATTTATAACTTGGTGTATATTTTCTTCAAGGAATCAGATGTCTTTCTCACTGTGCCTTTGAATTTTTCACACTGGATTCCTTCATAAAACAATACTTTTTGTAATGTTAGTATCATGGTCAATGCAGCAGTCGTTATTTTGCCTGAACTATCTGCTGGTCTGGGCTGTGCAGGCAATGCCCCATTAAACAAACTCCTCCATACATGTCAGTAGCAATAGGAGACTACTCTTTTTGGATGCCATCTGACTTGCCTTCACATGTTTCAAGAGAGCTTTCTCTACTGTATGACTACACCGATATTGACATAAGTACATCTCAAGCACAGAATTGGAAATAACAATTTAAGAGTTATTCCTATATAATGCATTTCATATTTGAATCAATAGCCACCTTTGTTTTCTGATAAGAGAAAATATTTCATTTCCAAACACCACAGAGATTAAATTTTACTACTTATTATTCTGTTCTTTCTCTTTATCCTTTGCCCGCTTTATTAAAATAAGAAGAGATACCATCAGCCCTTTTCCTTGACCCTTCTTCTCATCAGTCACCTAAATCACACTGTATTTTCTTTTTTTTTTCTTTTTTTTTTTTAATCAAACGGGTGAGGAGATAGAAATGATCTCAGAAAAAGCTGTTTTAGTGAGACTAGAAGGTAGGATATGATGTTACAAGATCCCAAACCAAAGTGAAACATATGAAAACTCCAGCAATGCCACAACAACTGCTGGGTGTTATCTACAAAGGAAACCCAGGAAAAGCAGGCAAAGTTTAAGATCAAATTAATTGCAGTGTTAAGTCTGCATCTCTAAATTTCCAATCTAGTAACCTAGTTTATTTGACTGTGTCTGTCTGTAAAACAGATTTTCACAACGTGCTAAGTGACAAAAACCAACCTGGCAAAACCTGAGCCTGCCAGTTGTACCCTATAAAAAATGATTAAATAAAAATGACATTATAGGGTTCTATATCCATTTTCCTACTGGTTTCCAACTCAGATTTGTTCTACTTGTCAGCTGAAGGAAAAAAAAAAACCATGCTGTTATTCCAACAGACCCTTATAACCAGTGCTGTGAGCACCCCCTAGATCTGGGAGTTATGCCAAGATTTTGTTTTGGTTTTGCTTTAGATATTGCTTTCAACATTACTAGTAATGAAGGTGCTGCTGGCCAGATTAGGTCTATTGGGACACCTGTACAGTCCTTGTATTTTTATTATGCTCTTAGTAACACCTCTGTGAATACCCTTGCGGTTTTGCCATATAGGGAGGGGTATAATCAGAAGAGTATGGGTTTGTCTGAATGTAGCCAGTGATTTCACACAGACAGCTCTGTTTGGGTGTTGTAAAACATATGATAAAATGAACCAACCCTGACCACTAGATTCAGGGTCTGTTTGTAAAAGAAAAAGAAATGGAAATCTATTTAACTTGAAATGGTAAATTATCAGACCCAAAAGTAAAGAAACCGTATCTTCCTTTTTATCATTTGTATTTATCAGGTAGAAATAAAGTTTGTGTGAATGCAAAGAGATTGTTTCTTGGGATCAATACTTGGTGCATACAGTCTTTTTTATTCTACAGAAAACAATTTGTTTTTTAAAAATTTATTTCTGGATGTTAACTGAATATTTTTCTTAGAATAATCTACAGACTACATGTTACTTCAATATTTCCTAATTTTATGATTAGAAATGCTCAATCATGCAACAAATTTTGAAAAATTACACTCAGGCCCAGCAGTTGCATTTCTTTTTTGTGTAGCTATGGTCAGATTTCTATAAGCCTGGTCTCTGGATGCTTAGTTAAAACATGTGAAGTTCTAGTCCTCTGTTTTGTGCACATAGTATGTGAATACACATAATCATAGAATCATAGAATGATTAGAGTTGGAAGGGACCTTAAAGACCATTCAGTTCCAACCCCCTGCCATGGGCAGGGACACCTCCTACCAGACCAGGTTGCTCAAAGCCCCATCCAGCCTGGTCTTGAACCCCTCCAGGGATGGGGCAGCCACAGCTTCTCTGGGGAACCTGTTCCAGTGTCTCACCACCCTCACAGGAAAGAATTTCTTCCTGATATCCAACCTAAATCTCCCCTCTTTCAGTTGAAAACCATTTTCCTTTGTCCCATCACTGCATTCCCTGATAATGTTAGTCTTACATTTGATCCAACGAGATTTCTGCTGTGAATCAAATTAATCAAATCTTAAATGCTGACAGAAGGGAGCCTATTAGTCAAACTGTAAAGTCTTGTAGAAAAAGTATTAGCTGACAGCTTTGTTACTTGTGTTAATCATATAAGCAAAATAATTTCTGAAAATATTTGTAAGTAGTAAATACTTCAGTTGCTCAAGGCAGTAATGTCCTTTTGTTTGCCCCTAGACTATAAACTCCTCAAATGACAAAATTTCTGCAAACCTTTTCTTAATTATTCAAAGCATTCTGCCTAAGATGACTGAGCCAAGACATTGTCTTAACTGCCCGTGTGTCATCAACAGTTAAATTCAGATATTTCTGAGTTTTGATTTGCTCAAGTGCAGAAGATACTACCCAGTATCTATGAATGTTTCCTGAAGAAGAGACTCTTAATTCAAAAGTCTGTTGACAGAACTGACATGAGTAGATCACATCAAGTACAATATGTCGTTCCTTATTTGGAACTGTACATATTGTTTTTCTTCCTCTGTGGATGTTTATTTGAAGGATGAATAGGTCACTCTTAGCAGGAGAGCTCATCACATGAGTGCCAGATACAGAAGACTGATGAGTCAGTTCCACACAGACTACAAATTATGCATGCAGGATAAAACTATATTCATATTTGCATTTGACCTAAACTTCAACTTTCAAAAATAGGTTTAAGAGAAATTATTCTGAAATTCAAAAATTGTTTTGCAGAAAGGAAGCAGTTTAAAGAACACAGCTGAAGAACAAAGAAGTCTCTGCTGGTAGGAAAAGAACATATCGAGAATGAAATACTGTATGTCAGTCTGCATGAGCTCGAGCCTGTATTTAATATACACTTTGAAATGTGTTTATCTGATGCATGATTGATTGATACTGCTGCAATGTTCAAATCTCAGCCACTGTCCAGTCATTGCTTGTCATTGTAAAATATGGCTTGCTGTAGAAAAAAACCCTCTCTTTTTATGTTGAATGCAGCACAAAACCTGCATCTTCCCAGTATTTCTTTTGCATATGGTCCCAAAAAATTAATCTCTTCATTCATGATTTCTTCTATGTTTGGTTTTTGGTTTTTTAAACCTGCATGATTTGGATACAGGACTGCTAACTGCCTGCTTTTTTTAATGTGTGCAAGTGAACATGAGGTGGGAAAGTCACACAGCTCCTTACAGGAACTGCAGCAAAGTCTAAAAAAAGAAAGCTGCAGTGAACAAGAGCACAATGCTGAATACGACACTCATATTTGTATTCTCTCTTCACTGTCTTGAGAAACAGGAGCTACTGGACATGTGATCCAAAATGTCTCTGTCCGGGGCTGCTTTTTTGCCATAATAGAAGCATTGTATTATTTGTAACATGCACACAGATTTCAGAAACGTAACGGATGATGAATAGTACAGCAAATAAAGATCGTGAAAGTAGACGAGGCATATTTGCAGCAGGGTAGCAGGGTGATGGGGTCTCTAATGTGGACATGTTAGCCAATTAAAATGGAGCCACGTGTTCTAACAATCTCAGGAGAAAGGCTAGTGATCTTGCAAATAGCCGTGTGAAATAAAAATGTCTGCTTAATGTTGGTGTGTGTGTGTGTATGTGTGTGTCTAGGGGAGTGAAGGAAGGGGATAAAGTATTAGTCAACCTGCTAGGTCAGCTAATTATACCCATTCTTATCCCATTCGTATGTAATTGGGAATGGGAACGTGGCTTCCCTGAATGACCTACATTAACAGCAGATTTCTGTATTCCTCCTGGGCAGTGAGCATTTTAAGAACTACAGAAGTACAAACAGTGTTTGGACTTCATTAAGTCCTGTGTCATGATGGGGGATGCCCCTAGCAGACTGGCAGTGACCATAACATCATGGAAGCATACAAGGGTCCTTTCTGCTGACCCACTTGCTTAGCATGTCTCAGGTGCTTCACCAGCATGCCATGTGAGTGCTGCTAGCTTCTAAGGATCCAGAATATTAGGGAGATGGCCTGACCTTCTGGTCAGTCACAATTAGGTGCAATTTGGAGATGTTAGTACCTTCCAGAGAGAACACTTAGACCAAACATCATGGGTTTGGGGTTTTTTTTGAGTTGCTAATAAAGCCAATAACAACCCCCTTTACATGCAAAAGTTTGATTTTGTGAAACATGTAATCTTTGTTCAAGCAGGATGAGAGTAGCAGCTGCCAATTATAATTGTGGTACTTGGGGAAAAAAATAATCTCTGACCCTTTCTGCAAGCAGTAGTGGAGCTAGCTACTATTCAGGAAAAAAAAAATAAAGCAGAGAAACAGCCCTAGTAGGAGCTTTGGAAGAGGGGATATTGCTGAGAAAAGCCAAGTGGGAAATAGAATGGGGCTAGAATGATTGCTTTTGAATTGATGGTGCTCTGAGAGAAAAAAATCCTTGCTGAACGCCATCTCCACCTACTTCTGTTTCTAAACAAATAGAAAAATTGAAGTTTAAGGCTTCCCAGAAGATTATATATATGGCTTCTCCAGCAGGTAATGTTAGTTAAGTTGTTGTACAAACCAGAGTTTGGATGCCCTGTCTGCACTGAGGTCAGCAACTTCTGTGATGTACTCTGGTTTGGCTGTTTTCTCCCTCTTCCTTCGTTCACACATTTCTAGAGTAGTGTCATCTCTGTATACATAATTTAGTTGCAAATGGTGACCATCTTTGTGCTGCCAGTGTCCCCAGAGTGTGTTCATCACCATCTGGGTTGCTTTGGTGACTGCATCACTTAAAAGGAGAACTGAACAAACCAGTGGGAAGATTTCTTTTCTGCCTTTCTTTAGTACTTTTTTCTCAACTGAGTAACTTAAACTCTATTTTGTGTTCTAATTTTAAGCACATATGGGCATGACAGCTTTTTAATGAAAATCTCAGTGCCTGAATACCTGTTTCTGACACTTTCATACAACATCCCATAGTGAAGAAATAGACCTTAACATATGTTAAAAGCTGTGTAATCCAAAGAGTAAGTGTGAAGACATTCTAAATGATACAGCTCTCTTTTCCACAGCTGTAAACAAGTTGAGGGTAACTGTACAGTAAAATATTTCTGCCTCTTACTTGTTCTTTGCCTCGCTTACTGGTAAGATTACAGAAGAGGACTGGTCACTGTACAGCATATTTCTGTTCAGGTAATCTGTCTCTGACCCCAGTTGTTTCCAGAATTTTTATGAAAAAAAAAAAAAAAAAGAATGAGGCAATTTTTTTTAGCCCTATGATGAGTAGGAACGTAAATGAGTCTTTCCAGTGTGTGTGTATATACAAATATTTCCACACTTTAAATCCCTGTGGTGACTGGCTCTAAACATTATCTATTTCTACTGGTGTATTTAGGGCTGTCTGCTTTGGCAGTCCTTGAAACTGTAGGAAAAGTAGTCCTTTTAAGTTTCTGTTTGCAAAAAAACCCCAAAACATCCATTAAACTTCAATGTCTGGTTGGATGTGCTCAGTAGCAGAAACATTTAAAATGCATAATCTACAGGATCAGTTAGCATCTATGCCTGTAGGTCTCTTCTATCACATAGTTCATGATTAACCTCAGGTTACAGACCCATTTAGCTATACTTTCCCAGTGTTAAAATGATTTTATTTGGAAGAAATTACAGTACTCCCCTTTTGTAGAACAAAGAAGACAGTAAAGCAGAAGGAGACACGTCTTTAACCACCATTTTTTTCTTACCCTATGCTATGAGAGGAGCAACATTTACATAGATATAGAGGATGTCTATGGCCAAATCAGGAATGATTTCTGAATCTGTGAGGAAGATGCAGTGTGCATAGAGTACAATGGGGCTGCTTAAATGGCAAGAGATGGGGCGCAGCCCCATGGCTAAATGGCTAAAACAATCAAAAATGGTTCGATACAGCCTTCCATGAGAAGCCATATAGCCTTGTGCAGAGAAGTTGTGAATGCCCCATCCCTGGAGGTGTTGAAGGCCAGGCTGGATGGGCCTTTGAGCAACCTGGTCTGGTGGGAGGTGTCCCTGCCCATGGAAGGGAGGGGTTGGAACCCATATGGTCGTTTCCAACTCTAACCATTCTATGATTCTATGAACAGTCCAAGTGCCCTGCAAAATCTCCCCATCTTACCTTCCCATGCAAATCTGGTGTGAGAAAAAATTTAATAAGGCCATTTAAGGAAATCCTTTGTTACGCAGGGCAACAAAGATGATTAAGGGATTGGAATATCTCCCTTATCAGGAAAGGTTGAGGGAGCTGGGTGTCTGCAGCCTGGAGAAGAGAAGGCTGAGGGGAGACCTTATTCATGTTTATAAGTATCTGAAGGGTTGGTTGAGGGAGGATGGTCTTTTCAGTGATTCCCAGTGACAGGATGAGGGTCAATGGGCACAAGTTGGAACACGGGAAGTTCTATTCAAATATGAGGAAAAACTTCTTTGGGGTGAGGGTAACGGAGCACTGGAACAGGCTGCCCAGGGAGGTGGTGGAGTCACTTTCTCTGGAGATCTTCAAAGCCCACTTGGATGCAATCCTGAGTGATGTGCTCTGGGCAATCCTGCTTTAGCAGGGGAGTTGGATGAGATGATCTCTAGAAGTGTTTTCCAACTCCGATAATTCTATGATTATGTGAAATCCTCTAAGAGTGAGCATGGAGGTAGCTTTCCTTCAGCTTCTTTTAACACATGCCTAGATCTTATATTGTGTTTAGTAATGCATTTCCAGGGTCTTTGGGGTCTTGTCTCTCTTATAACACAAATTCATCTGTGTTTGTCACCATTGGGCAGCACCTGTAACACTTCTGCAAGGCTAGCCTGGTAGAAACAAACATAAATTGATATGGATTCAATTCAACAACACAAAACACTTGGAATAAGCCTCTACTATGATATTATGCCTAAACTCCCATTAAAAGTAGGAACAAAGCTTAAACCATTATCTAGGTAATGGATCTGTGGCAAACAAGTCATATGAAGTGTTTAAGCTGGCTCCTGTTCACTCAATAGTCTGGTTTATTTTGTTAGGCTCATGACAGCCAGTGAGCCAAAAGCAAGCAGCAAACAAAATATTATTCCCTAAACTAATAGTGAACTCCCATACACTGCTGTTGGCAGAATTATTCTGTATAAAGCAATATTGGTTATGAAATCAATGAACTAAGTAATACTTGCAGCGCTGTCCCAATTTTTAAAGTTCTATATCAAGGGTTTTGGTTTTTTTTTTCCCAATTTCTTAGGCTTTGGGACATCTAGAAACACTACTGTTTTGTTTCAGGCCTCCTGAGGTAAATTTGCATTGAAATGCAACATCATGGTGTGATAATGTGCATCGAAATGTGACTACGTTGTGCAAAAATGCAATGTCATCACCTGATGAGACACTATGAGGCGTATATACCAATGTTATGATGCAGCAATGCAGAGCTACAGTGCTACTCCTCTCCTCATAAGATAAATCCTCACGTTTCATGCTGAGCACATTGCCTGGAGGATGATGTTGTGACAGTGACAGAGAACGGAGTAGGGAAAAGGGCAGAGGACCCCTAACAGGTGGCTGATGTGTGTACAAATGTGTGTTGAAATGACTCGCAATGACTGCTGGATGTTAAAGAACGTATTTGACATAGGTGAGGTAGCATTTTAAAAAACGCTGAAATAACTATGCCCCCTTTCCAACGGGTGCTTAATCCATGTATGTTTAACTTGCAGTTGCTGCTGCTGGTGAATTATACCTATGCTGCTAAAGTGCAAAGCAGATTTATAAGTATTGTCTACCTAGAGCCTTCAGGCTATTGCTAGCCAGAGAGCAAGCAGCAACCAACCTGCTTTAAAGCTAGATCAGATATAATGAGCGTAACAGAAAGTTACTGCTACTCTGTAGGTGTAAAGTACGTAGAATTGTTCATAATCTGTCGCTTGGGCAGATAGTTGGTAAAATGCTTTTGTAAAATGTTCCCTAAGATGAGTATTCGTAACGCTGTTGTGTGAACTAACCTGCGGCACTCTTTGCAGATTAGATAGAATAATTCCTATGGAAATGTTTTTGCATAAAAGTTAATGGCTACTCTAGAAATTAAGAAAATAAAATTCTGTGAAATAAGAGTGTTTATACACTTTATGAACGCTAATATTGATAAAGCAGAATGTTTAAAGGGAATTGCTTTTTTGAACATATACAAAAATATATCTGAAAAACTTCAAAAGTGATTTCTCTAGCAAACTTGCTTTGTGGTATTATAACTCTAGTTAACTTGGAGGATATTTCCATTCAGAGAAATCTGCCTACTCGTTTGAGTTTTCCCAAGGTCACCAGTTATAATTAATATGCAGTTTCATGGTTGATATAACTGTGAATCATTAAAGCCTAAAAATGTGTAATATCATCCTTGGTAAGTCTTGTCTTTTCATATACTTCAAGAAAATCTCTTTGTTTTCCTCCTGCTCAAAAAAAAAAAACCCAAAAAACCCAAAGGTATGAACGTGATGGTAAGGAAGGTGGATACCTGTGGGTATTTTTTTCTCTGTCACCTTTGCTCAAGCCAAGCTGTTGTATATGAGATGTCTTTCCACTTGAAATTAATATTCTGAACTAGCTTCATCTTCCAGCCAAGCTTATGGCATATCAAGCACCTCCCAAGTTCACAAAGGAAATCACAGTTTTTACCCCCAAAAGGATACAGTTGCTTAAGGATGTTACCTGTTCACTTTCAATCGATCCTATAACTCAAAGAGATAAATCAAATGGGACAAGTTTACACTTGATCACATTTTTCCTGTATCAACTTTGGGCACAAAGACATAAGCTGTTTTGACCAGCTATTTAACTCTCATATTTTGTCATGTTCTTCTGTTCATTTCTTGATCTTTTTTCTTTCTAGTGTTTTCCAGAGGAAAACATGATTTTAAATGGGTTACAGTAAGTATTGTAGAGAATATAAATTTCTGTCTGATTGGGAATAGTGCGTCATATGTGCTCAGGTTGAGGAAAGGCATTTTCAATTTTCAGGCATAATGTTGGTCAAGAGTGCCTGCTGATTCATTTTGAGGAGGATGACTCAGATGAGCTAAATTAGGTTTCTGCTCTGAATCATCCTCTATGGGAGACTATCTTACTCGACTGACTATAGACAGAATCTAAAGAGATTAGCTATACTGGGCTAAAATTGCACTTTGTCAATACCCATTTCCTAACTGCCCTGTCTTGAAGTCTACTCTGGACCCTGAGAGCTAATGAATGAGACTAGGTTAGGTGACACTTGACATTTTTTGGTTGTTCTTGAAGAGGGAATAAAGTTGAACTTTATATAATCCTGAAAGTATCCTTCTCCCATATTTTTGGTACAGTAATAAATCTACTTTTTCAGTAGAAGCTCTAACACTACTGTCTTGAAGTAGTTGTGTGGTTAGAAAAAAACAAGTATAAAGATATCAGATTCAGAAAATATGTTTATGTTTTGCAGCCCACAAAGAGCTCTTCAAAGTTGCAAATATATCTGTAACTTCTCATGTTTGTATCCCAAAAAAGTTATGTAACTTGCTTGCTAGATTTTGTAAGTAGACTTAAATAAACAGCACTGCTCTCAAAATATGAAAGCAGGATCCTTAACAAAATGGGCAAACATTCCCTCTGACTCTGGTAATAATGGCATGACATCCATGGCAATTATCTTTGGTTATTTTTGTTGATTGTGTAGTCTGGATGCTCATAAATGGCCAAAGCTGATAGTGCCGGAGGTTGCTGTGGTTTAGCCCCAGCCAGTAACACAGAACCATGAGGTCTTTTTGCTCACTCCACCCCAGCAACCGGATAGGGGGAGAATCGGAACAAAACCACAAAACTTGTGGGTTGAGATAAAGGCAGTTTAACAGAACAGCAAAGGAAAGACATCCATAATACTGATAGAAGAATAAAGAAAACACGTTTATGTACCACCGCTCACTGACTGGATGCATGAAGCCCCCAGCCCACTCCCAAGCAGTGATTCCTGCTCCTCCCCAGCCAGCTCCCAGTTATATACTGGGCATGAAATTACATGGTATGGAATATCCCTTTGGCTAGCTTGGGTCAGCCGACCTGGCTGAAACACTTCCCAGCAACTTGTGAAAATTAACCATATCCCCACTGGGACGAGGAGAGAGGTGCATTACAGGTGCCAATTAGCATATAAAGCAAATATTTAATGAAAATTGTCTCTATACATCCTCTGCTAGTTTTTCTTTCACTCCAGCTTTATCTAGAATGGCTTACATTTATCTTTCTGTATATTTATATCTTTATCTATATCTTTATATGTACCTTTTCTAATTAAACTTTTAAATTATTAGCAAAAGCATAATACCTTATTTTATCACTCCAAGCCAAGAATATGTCTTTAATTTTTTATAAAATATAAGACATCTCAGCTTTTCCAGATAATGTATTTCTAGCTTTCTCAGCCCAGCTTGGAGTTTCACAGTTGTTGGCAAACCCCTTTTTATTTTTCCTTAATGCATTTTTAAGCAGTACCTTTTTAGCCCAGTCTATGAGAGTGCAGTGAGTTCCTTTGTCATATTCTCAGGGACAAAAGCACAAGAACAAGACAGATTTATATGAAAGAGGCATGAAGAAGTAACCTTCCCTAGCTCTGACTCTCGGGAGCGTACTTTGAATTGCGTGTACCAGCTGTGCCACCCCTCAGCCTTCCTTCACCCCAGTTGTATTGCAGTTGCATCCAGCTTTAACAACTTTCATGTATTACCAGGGTGTTGTTGTGTGAGATCATTTTTATGACTTTTTTCCTTCCACTTTGAACTCAGGGCTCTTATTCTCCAGAGAGTTCCATTGCAAGTAAAAATACAGGACAAACATTTTTCATGTGGTTGATATAGAATATATGTGCAACCTGGCTTTCCAAGAATATATTGTATGTAATGAAGGGAGCAAACAAATAACTCTTCCCACCGCAAAACATGAGGGAAGGCTTAGGAAGGCTTGTCTCTCTCTGTTCCATTAGAGATTAGTAGTTGGAGAAGGTTGATTTGTGTCACTGACAATAACTGTTCATTTTAATCTGGCTAATGCATTCCGACTTCACAGCGATGGTGCATTACAAATGCAGCCTAAAGAACTCTGCATTAAGCATTACTCAAGTCGCAAAGTCAAGCATTTAAATGTTAGGAACTACCGGAATCCAGGAGAGCTATGCATCATTAATTTGGTCTTTCTTTGCCTTGGATGGGATGTACAGGCAATCTGGAAAGAGATGTAGCATATTTGTTCATAACATTGTTGTCCCATTCATAACAGGAAGACTCATCTCAACCAGGAAAGGATCTCAGAGATGTTACATTCTTATAAATTTCTTGAAAACAGTCTGTTTGGTGAAATGAGGGAAAGACTCAAGCTCAGCCAGATTAGATGCTTGAGATCCAGAACAGTTACCTGGATTTAATAATAATAACCTGTCTTAATATTGAAACAAAATGGCTCAACTGGTTCTGGAATGTTTCTCAAATTAGTTAGCCTGGGTAGATGTGTAGCGTGAGAAATTTAACTACAAGTAGATTGGCAAACTTAAGAGAAACAAGGTTGTGGCCTTGGAAGTTTTGGACAATTTCTCTATTAGGCAGGGCTATATCGCTTATAAGAACGACAGTACTTAATCTCCAACAATTGAATATTATAGATGATGCATTCAAATACTATTTTAAAGGTGTCTGCTAGTATATAGCTGCTTTAATTTTATATTATGGTCTGTCTACCAAAGACAGATGTCATTACTTCTGTTTTACAGCAGTGTGAGCGGTAAAAGAGGCAGTAAGACTTATGGAATTTAGTAATCTAAAAATTGTCAGGATGAACATTCCACATTTACCGTATTATCTTTTATTTATAAATGTATGTTTTGTATTCATTGCATGGAGAAAATATAGGTAAAGGTAAAGATATTGCCTCAAGTGTCTTAAAAACTAGGCAATTTACAAATGCAAAAATGATAAATGAATTTGAAATTACACAAGAAACACAGATATTTACCATATTTTTCATCTCTGTTATTGTTCTTAGCTTTTAAAAATCTATCTGTTTTGCTTAAAGAAAAGAATTAGTGTTAATAAGCTTTTGAAACAAGTAATTCTTCAGATGAGACCTAGGTTCACTGAGAGCAGACTTCAATGCCTGCAAGATAAATAATGCAGAGAAAGACTCTTAGCTGTTATTAAAGAAAGCATTGTCATCAGTATTTCTTATTGCAAAAACGACATTGGATAACAATATGTGAGGAAATTTTAGGACAATGGTGGATTTTTTCCCTCCCACTGTAAAGCCATAAAAATGATAGTGTCAAGAAATATAGCCTATGTAAACAGAAAATTTAATTGCATTTAATTGTAACTGTTCAGTGGTGAAATATTTAAATCCAAAAGAGAGTCTATAATTGTTTCAGTTGCATTGACTGACTTTAATTAACATTGAGTTATACTGTAAATGTGCAAAACTATCAATGAAAATGAGTGGACCTTTTTAAGGTGAAACTCACTGTGCATAACCACGGTGGTAGAAGCAAAGAGTTTTAATGCTGTGAAAATTCGGGAAAAAAAAATCCTTACACCTTATTTAGGTTAATTCCAGCAGTTAGAATGTAAGCTTTCCTTGCATTCCTTTTTATTTACTTTCCCATAACAGAGATGAAGGAACTCTTAGAGGGCATATACTGCTGAGTTTAAAGTTTGTATGCAATGTTTGAAAGGAAGTCTTTTAATTCAGAAGTGCGTTCAAACTACTTATGTTTTCTTACTTATCTATCTGCATTTAGACTTAGATTTGAAATCCACTAAGTCAACTGAAAAATCTCACACTGAGTTTAATGGACAAGGACTCAGGCCCTTGTAGCGTGGTCATTACCAGAGTCTCTGATTCTGCAACTGACTCCACGTGGGAGTCAATTGAAGTCAATGAGGCTTCAAGAGGGCAGAATCTGTCTATGCAAAGTCAATTGCAGGACTTATGCCTTTGTAACTAAGCTTTGTGTTTGCATCAAAAATGCATTGATCTACTCTGCGAAGAACATAATAGGGGCCTCCACTCTCAGGGAATTATTTCTCTTCTCCTGCCATGCTTCATCGTGATTTTTCCTGATTCATATGTATACATGCTCCGCTTTTTAAGAAGGTTTTGATATAATGTGAGTTTCTGCATTCATTTTTTTTTGTTGGGACTTTGAAGATGGTGTGCCTGTTTATTGAGCTTTTTAAAAAGAAAATGGTGATGAAAGGGAGCTCTGTAAATATATTACTGCTCTATAAGCAACATGAACATAGCAAAAATCTGTGCTAAAAACTCTCTTACATATACTAATGGTTTAAAAACTAAGTTGTTTGAGTTTTACCTAATGTGTTTGGGTAATTGAGATCCAAGGGAACTTTGGGTTTTTTTCCTAGTTTTTATCCCTTCTGAGTAAGAAGAAAAGAAATCATTATATAAAACTTTGTATTTTTTTCTACACAATGGAGAAATATGTGGTTACATAAAACTTTAAAAGATGCTCAGGATGACAGAGGTTTATTTATACAGCAGGACTGGATAAATATCTGAAGTAAAATGCTATTTAGACTTAAGGTTTCAGACCTTAGTTGTCACACAGAGTTTCTCTATATTTTCCCCTTCTGATTTGTCTAACCCTAAGGCTGTTACACACTTCCTGAGGATGGCAAAATCAAGGTTCAAGGTCCTCAACTGCCTGAAAAGGTTTAGAAAAATGAACTGAGGTTGGTTGCTTGGAAAAGCAGAGTACTGGGAAAGAGGGAGAAGGCAAAATAAATCTCCCTGACTTGAGTTTGCTGTACTGAACAGAGATTCACTAGATAAATAGTGAACATCATTAAAAACATTACAGTTCATTTAAGCTCTGCCCTGAAATCTAACAATTAGCTGCAAAGGCTTTTTGAGGAAGGGAGCAGGAGCTGCTGAAGTTCAGTAGGGGTGCAGAGACAGTACAGGAAAAGAAGTATGTTAATACATTCCCTACTAAATCTTGTTGGCCCTTTGGTAAAACTGAGTAGTTGAGCATTCCTTCCACAATGTTTTCTCCATGTGCACAAAATTGTGTGTCAGGTGGAGCAAAGACAAGATGTAAGTAGAAAGAAGATTAGAAAAAAGCTGTTGTCACGATGGGTATGTATATGTCTTAAAGACTGCTGGAAGACTTCTAAAAGTTTGCTTGTTTTCCCAAAGAACAGCTTCGATAGTATTGTCATTTACCATTTTAGCTGTGTGGGTGTGTTTGGTGTCAAACATACTTATTACAGAATGTTTTGATTGTAACTAAAATGTATTTTAATTAATATGAGAAAAGATTGGTACAGACTTTTGAGACTTCAAATAGGAAAGTGTTGGTTCTTTCTCCAGTTTCATAACAGACCCATTACTAATGACTTTTGATTACCAGACACAAACAGCAGGCACAGGTGTCAGGCCCATTTTTAATGGTCACTTTTTAAGGTAGGCAGAGATACCACTTACCCTGCTGAAAAACACTCTGACAGACTATGCTGGATGATTAATAGCAGATTAGGTAGAGAACAGCCTTTGGGTGATTGGTGAAGTCTGAAACTTTATAATGGGATAACACAGAAGAAAAACTTCTCCCAAATCTTACCAGAGAATCTGTAAGGAAGTTACAGAGGAGGAATGAGATGGCAACAGCTGACATCAGTAGCAAAGAGGAGGTCTAGCTTCACTTTGTGGATGTGAAAGAGCAGGACTCATTGGCTTTTTAAACATTGCTTTGCAGGTATTCAAAAGCCTGCACTTATGGTTTGAATCTGGCCTATCCTAAAATACACTTTAAGTAGTATTTCATGTTAAAATTGCATGTCTGGATACTGACTCTTCCAGCTTGGGTGCAGCTGCAGGTACCCATTTGTGTTTAAGTAATTATGCAACTGTGACCAGATGAAGGTCTGCAGTGTTTTTAAAAGAGCCTGAAGGTTTTTGTTCAAAATCATAAGACTATGTCTTGAAGTGGTTGTCTGTTATTAGAAAAACTAATTAAACATCTTAGTAATTGTGGCTCGCCTGTATGACGATGCAAATTTTTGTTCACAGGCAGGACCCGAGGCAGGGACAGGGTCTACCTGCAATCCTGTGGTCATTAAGCAAATGGTGGGTGACAAGTCTGGTCCATGATCACTCTGGAAGCCCAAGAAGCAAGCCAGGAATAGCAGGAATGGCAAGTCAGGAAACTAGTCAGGAATGGCAGAAATCCCAGGGCAGGTGTAGGTACCCTGATCTGAGCCTGAACTAAGGTTCTCAGGCTTCAGGGCCTGGCTAGGAGTCCCAGTGGAGCCAGTCGGGGCAAGGGTGCCCATGGGTGCATTCAGACTCCTGACGGTAATGGCTGTGTTCATTTCTGAGGACTGTCTTTTAAAAGGGGAAGAAAAAGCTAATCTTTCTGCTAAAATCTGGTTTCTGTGGCTAAGGCTGCTTGGATGCTTAGATCTCTGACTTGTGGTCCCTCATCCATTTAATTTTGACTCAGTGGTTGACTTTCCATCACTGGGCTGCCATTCTCTTTCCTTCTGCTCAGTTATCACTTATAATACAAACTCTGGACAAACTCTCACAACTACAATAGGAACTAACGAAGCACTAAACAACATCCTCATTCAATTCTTTGAGCCACGCAAGGATTGGTTTGTTCCTTAAGACAAGTTTCTTACAGCCTCTTGTCTCACTGCTGTATTTTACTTGTCAGGTTGTTTGTGTTCTTCTGAGGAATATTGGCAATATCCAGTTCCTTTATTGGTGTCTTTTACAAAAGGTTGTCATTGACAAATGCAGCAAGAAGGAGAGTTGTGTAATGATTGTCCATGCTGCTCATTCAGCTTCTGCTCCATTCACCAGTGTGAAAATATTCTTTCTGCATTTGAGGAAATTTTGCTTTGGATGTTTCAATGGATATCTGCGGTTTTCTCTGTGTGCAATTGTCTGTGGGCTTGCAAGGCAAGGAGAGAACGTGGTAAATAGGGTAGTGCAAAAGAGATAGAGAGAAAGTTTTATCAGTTCTAACTCAGTGATGCACCCTGGAAACCTGTGGTACTGCCTTTGACGTGACACAATTATTTTTACATATATCTTTGTCTGGAAGTGTGTTTTCCCAAATTCACATGGGGAAATTACAGGAAATTGGATGTCATATATCAAAATCCAGTTGAATTGGCATGAATGTATTCTTTAAATGCTCTGGGTAACCTAGCATGGCCTATCACTAGTAGCAAAGACCAAGTTCATCTGCAATCAGGTAGTCTAATGGTGGTTGTCTGCTAGGACGCAAAACACAGGGATACTTAAAGCACTGGGTATACTCATATAGAAGAGCTGAATCCTTTGGGGTTCATTTCTAAACAGACATTGATTTTGGCTTTGAGGACAACCTCAAGATGGTTTAGAAAACAGTAGTGGCTTATCCGATGATATTGAAAGCATCACTTCTTTTATATCTTCCTGGATAGAGGAGATAAGAAAGAGAAATGATCTAAACCACCAGGGACTGTTCCATAGAAGTGCCTGTATCCTGCTGCCTTCACTGAGGAGTAACTGAACAAAAAATTGCTTTTGGCATTATATAATGACTTCAGCAGTGAATTTTAGTCCATAAATACTAGTTCTTTTATCAGGTAGCACCTAATCTGCAACATGAATTGGCCAAGTCATTTTGTCTTTTGATACTTTAATTCCAAAAGGCTAGTTTACTCACTGGAAAATTCTGGACGTCTTTCTCAGTCATCATGAGACACGCGCCTGTGCTAAAATGTAGATACATTTGTCACCACATCTATGCCACAGACACACTCTTCCTTTGCAATGTCTTACTCCCTTCCTTTCCTTTTTTTGTAGCATGTTAATGTCATTTTCTTTTTTCTTGATACCTCTTGCACTTCCTTACTGCTAATAATACCTATTTTGTTTTTCATGCCAGTTAAAAAGATATCTCAGCTTGCTAACTGGTAAAGAACAAAACCTCTGCTTATTTACAGACTCACATAATCAGATTTGCTTTGTTGTATAAGCACATCCTTTTTTAAGTACATTACTAGACTGCACTATTTCCCCTTTCTTTATCATTGATTGAATTGGTTATTTAGTGACAGATATCATAATGATACCACTGATGTTTATGGAGCTGCAAAGGAGTATTCAATTTTATTTTTTTTTTTTACTTAGAAAAGGATTATTTATGTTTTACTCTCTGCACACTTTTCTTGGTAAACTGAATAAGAAAAAGAGAAAACAGTAGGAAATCGTTAGGTTGTACTTGCAGGTCAATGCAGTGAGATTATTATTCCTATAGACTGTAGACATGCTGTGTGTTTAAAGATAAAAGATACCGTAATTGCATGTTTTTTTCATGGTCTTACTGTCCAAAGGGAATGTATTTTTTGTAAATAGGGTAGTATTTTGCTGAATGGGACTGCAAGTGTTGTCAGAAATTGCAGTTGTAGAAATATTTAGGTGCTGGCATAGGTTTTGTACAGGTTCCCCAAAACCTGGGAAACAACCCACTGTTCTGTCACTAGAGTCAGTATGGCTATGTATATATTTTTATTTCATCTCAATTTTCAGATCATTGAAGTATCTGCCAACAAGAAACCTCTTTCTAGCAGGTGGAAAATTATTCTCTGAATAAAGCAAAATCATGCTGTGCTTCCCATGGAATCCTTTGACAGTGAGAGGAAACTTTAAAATTGTCATTAAAAACTGTTCCCACAATTCAGCAGTGGAATTACCAGTTTCCATTAAATTTTCTAAAACTGTGGCCTTGCTGAAATTTACATGTGAATTGCCAAGAGGTGCCAAACGTCAAAAGGTACGTAGCAGTGGTGTTCAGATGCAGATATTAGTTATACTTTTTGGAAGAGTCATCTTTGAGAAATTTTAGTGTTTGTCAATGAAAATATGCATTTTGGTTCTTCCTTGCATGGGGTCTCATACAATACTTTTAAAAAACAGTAAGCTTTACTAGAGACTTTAATACAGTTTGGATTAGGAGCTTCATTTTTGAATGTCCTGTACGTTTGCAGATAATAAAAATTTTTTTTGACCTATCATTTAGTTGCAGATTTTCTTATGAAAAACCACTGCGGAACAAATCCACTATTGGAAACAATGATGTTGTAGCATTTCTTCTAAACAGAAGCATGTTTAATGGTCAATAAAATGAGCTCTTGGCAGACATTCAATTTGATGATTAAAGAATTCCTGCCTTTACAATAACAATGTTATAGTGGAAAACAGCATTAGGAAACTGACTGCACTGATAGGTTTGCAATGAGTCATAGGTATGCAATTATGGCTCTGTAATTGCCCAGGCATGACATCATAAAGCAAACTGTCACAATACAGACTTAAAAATTATTTTAAAAAATGTTGGTCGGTTAATTTAAAAAAGGCCAGTATCCTGTAAGTATCTTGCATGTGGCATGTCTGTTGCATGGTATAGACATATCTATCGGCAGGTGAGGTTTCCTTTGTAAACCTTTGTGGGTCACTTTGCTGAAATCGTTTTTGCTGAAGTGAAAAAAAAATAAACAATTATAAATGGATGGATGACCTGTGTGGTCTTCTCCCAAGGCAGAATGTGTTGTGTGGGTCTAGCTTTTACCTGCTTTCCATCAAAGGACACAAACGCCTGAAGTACATGGCTGAAGCTAGCTGCTTTTACCATTTCTCTGTTATCTGAGAGCTCAGAGCACTGGTAGATTTAATATTTGATGACATCTTCCAAGGTACTTCTGAATTCCTACAGTGGGCATCCAAATGCCAAGCTATAGGTGCTCAAAATTGCTACCCTCCTGTTGACTAAATCCAAAGGTGCTAAATAACATTAACTGCTTTGTGCTTCACCAGCTTTCAAGTGGTGACATTATAAAGAAGAAAAGAGTATTTTTTTCACAAATTGAAAAAATAAATATATTAGAGGAAGCCACCACTATCTCTTAACTCCCCTGTCATCTTCATGGCAGAACTTCTGCTTGACCCACTTCAGTCTCTTGCCTGCCAGTCTTCATGTTTTGAGAAAATACTGTTAATAGGTTCACATTGCTGGCCTGATGTATTTCACGTTGACACAGATATCAGCATCAGAACCTTGTTGCTTCTGGTTGTTCTTCTAGTCTATTCTGAGAAGCTTCACCACTTTTCCTCTTATCACTCCCTGAAAATTTTATAAGCATCCTAAAGCCATTTTAAGTGGACTAGACTAGCCAGTGACAAGTCAAAGAAATATGAATACCAGAAGCAACAGAAGAAATACCTAAGATTCACTTTAATTACCCCCTCTGTCCTGTCATTTTTCAAGGTAAAAATGTTAGTGCTGCCCTTTTATCTACCTTCAAAGGGAATCTAAAATTCAAAGGGAAGAAACTTCCTAATCTAAATCATGATTTTGAGGAGAATAAATATTTTTCAGTTTAGCCCAAGTGTGGAAGTGAATCTGCTGAAGTTTTTTTGAAAAATATGAGAGACAGACAGACCAGGACATGGTCAAAACTACACAATAAAAACAATACTATGTACCAAAATCTCAGGTAAGGTGTACTGAATTTAATATCATGCATGTGTGTCTTAACCACCAGGCTATGGAGCCTGTGTCTCTTTTTAGTCACGTAATCATGGAATCAGGGAATTGTCAGAGTTGGAAGGGACCTCTAGAGATCATCTAGTCCAACTCCCCTGCTAAAGCAGGATTGCCCAGAGCACATCACTCAGGGCTGCATCCAGGAGGGGCTGAAAGGTCTCCAGAGAAGGGGATTCCACAACCTCCCTGGGCAGCATCTTCCAGGGCTCTGCCACCCTCACCACAAAGAAGTTTTTCCTCATATTTGAATGGAACTACCTGTGCTCCAGCTTATGCCTATTACCCCTCGTCCTGTCACTGGGAACCACCTGAAAGGGGTCTGGCTCCAAAGCCCTCTAACGCGCTAATATAATTCAACACAAGCTGTTGCGGAGCTTGAATTTTTCATGTTCTCTAGTTTTGACTTCTTATGAAAGAATTTTCCAATAAAGTGTTCAACAATTGCTAGTATAATTCTGTAGAAGAAAAATAAAACTTGGAAAAATCTTTGCCATACCTCATTAGCAACCTTTTCAGTGCTTAACTCCAACATCCGAAGCACTCACTTCCAGGTTTGATCAAAAAGCACTGATTTCTTCACTCTTCCTGAACTCAAAAAAATCTCACATGAAGTGTGGCTCTGGACTTTGTGTGATGAAAAGGTAGGACAGTACAAGGAGCAAGCAGGTTTTGTTGCATTCTCTTTTCTGGAAAGAAAAAAGAAAGGGCTCCATAAACAGGATGCAAAGTAGGGTCCAAGCCTTACTCCCTGCTTGGTATTGAGAAGAGCAAATGTGAAATGCTGGGACCAACAAACACGTGTCTTTTCATATAGTGCCTCTGTCAGGGATGGGTGAGAAGAGGCAGTGATGCGAGGAAAGCATTGTATCATACTATTGAGGTAGATTTCACAGGGCTAGTGAGCCTTGGAGCCCTGAATCTCTCACTTTGAGTCCTAATTAACAGCCTAGGCTTCTGACTTCTGGCATTTCTTCCTAGAATCTGTAGTTCTGATGCTAAATCATTTACCTCAGGCTTCATGGACCTGTCAAAAGGCTTAGCTACAGGTAAAGAGGCATCTGTATGTGCTTATACTGTTCAGATTACCATGTATTTTCTGGTTGGAACAGCATATCATCAGAGAACATGCTCTGCTTTGTCAGTACATTTTTCCTTCCTCCTTTTTGTGGTTAGTGAGATGCCTGCTCTGGAGCATGAAAGTTCATCCCTGATCTACCTGGATGATATTTTTATCACAGCCCTCCAAGTAACCTATCCCTTTTTTATGCTTTAGCCTTGGTTCATTAACTTTTCACCTGGGGAATGTAGTAAACAGAGAAAAATCAATTCTGACTCAATCCAGCTCTCTAAACTTTCTGGAGTTCTTGTTCAACACTGAAACCATGACCCTGGAGAATCCTCTTTCATAGAGAATATATATTAACTTTGTCAGTCAGTCTGATTAAATCTCTCTCTCTCACTCTTTCCCTCTCTCCCTCTCTCATGTCTTCTAGGCTCTTTTTAGCCCCTTTTTATGCCAGCCCTTGCTGAAAAGAGATATAACAGAACCACATCAGTTTTACCCTTAGGAGATAGCTACAGATATTACTTGATTGATGGCTACTCTATTTTCCTTCTGAATGTGTTTTTACTCCTGTCACCTTCTCTTCTTTCCCTGAAACCGGTGCTATGCCCAAGTAAGAAAAGGGAGACAGTGAGTAGGTCCCATTAAAAATTCACATTGTGCTCCTCTGCAGCAATAAAAACGAATGTATCCCTTATTCTGAAGTATAAACTACCTGAGGCAGAGAGTGCTGTGGTTTCAAGGGAAGTCTGAATAAGACAATACATAGGACCTTCAAGAACAGAGGTAATTAAAGCTTTTCCCAGATACAGCACATCAGAATGGAATTTCTGAAACCCTCAGAGCAGAGCAATGCTTTATAACCCACTCCATATAAAAAAGGCAAAGGACAAAAATTCCCAACAAAACAATGATAGTAAAGCTTCCTCAACAAATATTTAAACATGTTTAAACTGGCACACACAAAAAAAGCATTGACATATTAATTCCACAATACATAACAAAGTTATCTTCCAAATGGCAATAGCCTATTTTCTGACATAAGGAACTCCATCTTACATTGTGTCAAAATGCTTTTTTATTACAATTCTAGTCCATTTTCCTCATGTTGTTTCTAGATAACAGGCAAGATACAAATACACTAGTTTGGATATCAGCATAGCATGCCCATACTACCCACCAGTATAGCGTGATGGGAGACCAGACAAATATTGTTGCATTTTTTCCGAACTGGTAGAAATAACATTGGGAATGCACAAGAGGAAAACTTGGCCAGTGGGTCCTGTACCATTAGGAAACCTGCATTAGAGGACAAAGTGATGGCCGCTTTGATAGAGATGATACTTTTGCATAATTCATTCTGTAAGTAGATGCACACAGCAACTCCTACAGCAGAAGAGGCCAGTAGGTCCATCTAGTTGATGCTATCTCTACCAGAGGTCAATGCCAAAAGCTTTGGAGGAGGTAATGTTATGGACCTAATATAATATACCTATATCTATGTTATGTACCTAATTTTGCAATAATATATTACAGGGATAAATTTCTTCCTGGTTCCAGCTGGTGACCAGTTTGTCTTGAAACTATGTGTGAAAACACTCAACATTTTTTTTTTTCTTATTGACAATATCAAACTATTAGAAAGGAGACAGAGCCAGTGACATCAAAAGCACCTCTGACACACTACATCTTGGAAAATTGTGGGGTTTTTTTTGTGTTTATAGTAATATTGCAGATGGCATTAACGTAGAATTTTCACAACTTAAAGGTTCTTTCAACAACCATCTAATATCAAAGTTAACACTCAAAAAAGCAGGTGTAACCTTTTATTTGCTTTTTCTCTGTCTTAATTGTGATCCTCAACCAGAGATAGGAGCCATTGTGTGTAATATTGTTAGGAGGGAAGACAAAACTCTGTGAATTACAGTTGATAAACCTGTGACTACAATATAATAGAAATTATTTATTATCCTCTCACAGGATGGAAGTATTAATAAATGCTGCATATTTATAGAACTGATGTTTCCTAATGAAGGCATTATTGTTATGTATTAGCAGCGTGGTATACCATGGGTCCTCAGTAAATAAGTTATATCACCATTATATTCATTAATCTCATGACCTAGCACTTCCTTCCATTGGATCTTAGCTTTAATTGTTCCCTAAGTAACAACAACAACAACAAAAGAAAATAAAAATTGATGGTTCATACATAGAATGATCCATTAAACAAAAGCTGAACCAAATAATACTGGAAATTTGGAGTCACTTTAAAATTGGTACTGACTCCTGGAAGTAAAAGCACACACATTTTTTATTGAAACATTTATTTCCAGAATCCTTCTTTTTCTTTCATTTTCCCCTCACTCCCATTTACTGTATACCATCTCCCAAGGGAATTGGCATGTGTTTATGAAGGATGTTATGAGATGATATCAGAATACAATTTCCCAGTGGTTTTCTCTTTCTCTTTCTTTTTCTTTTTTTTTTTTTTTTAATTTATTTTTGTATTTATTTTTATTTAATTAGCTCTTTAAGGAAGGTCTTCATACCTGAAAGAGCTTGGAAAGAAGAGATATAGATGAAAAGTTTGGAAGAAGAACAAATGAATCAGTTCATATGCTCAAAAATGGAAAGGTACTGACTGCTGCAATACTTATATTGTTGGGTTTACACTCTCCTTCCCACCTTTATTATATTTCCCAGAGTCTGATGAGACTAGCATGAAAAAACAAGAGAATGCTTAAAAGAGAGGTGTGGCTGGGTGCAACATGCAAGTGGATGCATGTTAGAATTTAGTTTCTAAGCTTCTATAAGGATTTCAGTCCTCAACGTGAACTGTAAGCCCAGGAAAATGGAGGCAAAGTTGGGGTTTTTTTTGGCTTATAAGGCAAAATTGAGGGTTTTTTGGCTTATAAGCGCTCATTGAAAAGGTAGAACAGATAACAACACCAGAAACACTGTAAAAACTGAAAAATCTATTTTGACTACTTTGATTTAGAGCAGGAAGGGTTTTTTTTATTATCGCAACATATGATTTTAAGATGAGAAATAGAAGACAAAGCGGTTGTTTATATTATTGAACTGAGTAATCTACCACTAAACTATAACTTGGGAATGTGACAAAATATTCCTTTTCAATTTCAGAAATCTCATCAGAAGGATGTGTTAACCATAGAAACAGATTTAACCACAAGAAAGTTCTTCCAGTCAGCAAGAACAGAGAACATGTTTGGACTCAAAGATGAAAATCCACCCTAAGAACTTAGAATAAAAGTTACCAACTGTAGTATATATGAACTAGAAAATGGCATAATCTTTTGTCATAATGCCTTAGCTGCCTTACATTTGCACATGAAGATTTTATGTCTGTACTGAAGAAAAAAATCTTCCATGAACTGAACAGATAGACTCTGAACACACTTGTACTTAAAAGGTTGACAGCTGTTCATTGGTCATATTTAACGCTCTGCAATAGTTTCATATATACATATATATATACTTGAAATATTTTATTTAAGCTGGATTGTGGAGAAAGGTGCAATGCAATCCTAGCAATACTAATAAACCTTTTAGACTGGAAAAATATTTAACAAATGCTGATGTTTTACAATAAAAATCTGAGATGAGACTTAAAGAGCAATACTTTGTCTTTAAAGTACGATTAAGAGCGAAATCTAAACCTTTGTCAATAATGTATGGTAGAAAAGAGGAGAACATGAACTGCAGGCCTCATTCTGTATTGAAGCCAAGGACTTATTCTAGGAAGACAGTCCTATTTTTTCTAGAGACTTTTTTTTAAAAAAAATTCCCTGGCAACCCACACAAGCCCCTGTCTTTTTGAATCAACGTACAATTTGGAAAGGACAAGAAAAGATTTCAGCTGACAAAAGAGCTTGTGTAAATTTGAATGCAGGATTCAAACACTAGCCATTGAGGAGTCTAGCACTGACACGTGAGCTGTAAAAGTACAGTGTTAACACAATACAACTACCTAACTCAGGAAATCTTTATTTCATCTGTAGTTACATCTGACTAAAGACGAGGAGGAGTCAGCCCAGGACCAAGAGTGCACAGTTTAGCTTAGTTTGTTAAAAGATGAGTGTTTGGCACTAGATCGTGAGGTGAATACAGACAAACTAAAGTTGTCAAAAATTAGTGTTGCTTATGTCAGATGTTTACTGACTAAAACTGTTCTCAAATAAACAGAATCTTTAAAGATATGCCCACATTAAAGGATGTTATGAGAATCCATTAATGCCTCCTGACAACTAGCTCTCATGCCAGATTCAGATCTATCAGAAATCTGTGAATAGGAGTGGTTAGGAATTGTCCAACAGAACTTTCTATTCTTGGAATAGAATATCTTGTTTTGGTCTCATGTGGGACTCCCAGCATTTCAGTCTTAGGCAGATACCCTCCCTCACTGATCCCTGACAGATAGCTCAGGTGGGGGCCAAGGGCAAAAGCCTTAGCTTAAAAGCATCTCCCAAGAGACACGTAGGTTAAGTATCATTGAAACTTGTTCTAGATTTCTTTATATCAGCTGTCTCTGAGATGAACCATTGAACTATTTTTGAGGTGGCCATGGATATGCAGCCAAACCTCTAGGAGCAGTCTGGGTTGAAAGGTGTATGCAAGGGCCTGACACATATCCAGTAGGAGAGCAGGAGAAACATTTTTAAGTGGAACACAGGTCTGAACCTAGATTTTCTTAAAAAAGTTCCCTAATCACTTGGTTTTTAGTGACTGTGAGATTATTCCACTTATTTAAAAAAAATAAATTATGTAAATATACAACACTATGCTAAAATAAAAAAGGTCTCTTGTAGGACATAAGACTCTGTAATGAAAAAGTAAGTACTGTTTTCTTCTGGAGAGCTTATAGAAGCCTTCCAGTATCTGAAGGGAGCCTACAGGAGAGCTGGAGAGGGACTCTTTGTCAGGGGATATAGTGACAGGAAAAGGGTAACACCTTTAAATTGGAAGAGGGGAGATTTAGATTAGATACTAGAAGGAAATTCTTCCCTGTGAGGGCGGTGAGGCACTGGAACAGTTTGCCCAAGGAAGTTGTGGCTGCTCCATCCCTGGAGGTGTTTAAGGCCAGGCTGGATGGGGCTTTGAGCAACCTGGTATAGTGGAAGGTGCCCCTGCCCAAGGCAAGGGAGTTGGAACTCTATGATCTTTAAGGTCCCTTCCAACTTTAGCCATTCGATGATTCTATGATTCTACTCATCTTTAACTGAACCCTGAGACAGTTAGCCCACAAGATGTGTCAGGGTACTAACCACCAACTCAGGAGCTGCCATTTGAAGGAAAATGTGTATACAAAAAGTACATTTAAAGAGTACCTTCAGGCAACAGATGAGCCACAGCCAGGCTCTAATGCTTTGTAAGGAAACCCAGAAAGAGTAAGGCTGTAAATCCAGCATTTCATTGGGTTTACAGCCTTAACAGAAAAGGAAATTTTATAAGCTTAATATAGAAAAGCTGTTGGATTTGATCGGGGAGTGGAACAATGTCACAATACACCTTTGGGCACAAGATGTACCTGAAGTTCAGCAAGTACGAAGAACTTGTTGGAAGCTGTCTTGTTGGATGAACTCGTGTTCATCTCCAAAACTCCAAAATATATTGACACTCGAGCGCTGTGGTGTGAAAAAGGGAACAAATGTTCTGATAAGTCATTTGCTGAAAGCAGATACCTCCAGCAGATGACACCTTTCAGTGTACAACACTGGTGTTTTCTAAGGATTCGGGAAAGGGTCTATCACCATGCCACAGTCCCTTCCAGTTTCTGAAAAAGGGGCCTAATACAGTCTGGCAATATATGAGGACTTGGTCATCATGTTCCAGTGATGCTCTGGACTAAGTCAGGTTGCAAGAAGCAAGTGCTAAAAGTACAATTAGAGAATTGTGGACCCTCTGCGCAAGTGATAAGTGTACGAAAGAACATGGTGAACTTACAGCAGGGAGTGAGTCAGGTCTGTTCATTTTAATAACAGGATAGTCACAATCAATTGCCACTTTTATTTCCGAGAAGACAATTTGGCAAGGAATGTGATCAGGAAATTGAAGGCATGCTATCTTTAGACAATGAGCCACAGTACACTTCAGGAGAACTTAGGCAATTGCCTGCCAAATAACAGGAGAGCAGAGCCAGCATTGAAGAAACAAAGAGACTAGGAAAAGGGGAAACAAGCAGAGATGATGTTACCTGACATTGCTACTCTCTTTTCCATTCTCCTTCTGAGCATGGAAATTTAGAGTGAAGATTGATGAGGTGGAGTACTAAATCATGCTTCTCATACAGGCTGAGTCATACATATTTGCTTCTGTTCAGCACAAAAAGTAATGAACAGCAGAATCAGCTGAGGAAATACATGTAAACAGGCTACTCAGTGCTGCAGAATAGCTAAGCTATCCATGTCTCTGAGCAAGCCTCAGCACAGTTAAAAAAAACAAAGGTGAAAGCGATTTCAAAAGACAAGACTTCTTACCCCATTGACCACAGAAGGTCTCTTGGTCATCAGAGCTCAGATCAGTTCTGAAAAATGTTTTAGACAGTCATATAGAAGTTGGAGATAAACAACATGCCCATATCAACAGGTAAACGGCCCATGACCTAAAGGGCATATACATGTTGTGTCAGGTATCACTGTCTTGGCCAAGACAAGAAAATCAGGAACTACGTGAAAAACACACCAGCTGTCATGTAGGCTGGAATGTCACAAAAGTGGAAGAAAGTCCCTTACCAATAGCATAAACAAAAAGTGGTATTCTGGTCTGATTACTATCATGTTTGAAGAGTATGAATTCCAGCAGACTTTCTTTGAAGGAGTTACGACAGAGATTGCAGTTTGGGTTTGGATATTGTTTTAGCTGCTACAGTAGGGTTTACCTAACAGAGTGACTGTTTCACATCAGTGAAATTTAATTTGAATTTTCAGTGAATTTCACTTTCACATTCTTGAAAACAAGAACTCAAAACCTCAGTGTGTGGGTTACCAGACCTTAGTTCCTATCTCAGCTATGTACTGCAATCTCTAAATCCCCTTTAAAAATCTGGAACCCTTACCCTGAAGTAACCATAGTGCCACTGAAATTGGAAAATGTTTGTATAAAAGATGTAATAGGAGCAAAAATAACTAGAAGTGAAAAGTGAAAAAAATCCAAACCCAAAACAACAATGTAGGATATTCAGGGCATCTCCATGCCGCTGGCAGATGTGAAACAAAACTCAGAGGTGACCTGCAACTGCATAGAGCCATAGCTGGTGACAAAACAGAAACCAGAATTGAACTGAGAACACAAGCATGATCTTAATTATTGATGGTCAAGACAACTTAGTACAAAGCAGTATCAATAAAGTGTCCCTAAATCTTTCTTCCGATTTCAGGTCTGTCTCCATGGTGAGTCTAACAGGCATGTTAGACTCCTGAAAGGACACAGAAAAGCAGAGGCTCAATGC
Organism: Nycticryphes semicollaris; assembly: GCA_013400055.1. Taxonomy (NCBI): domain Eukaryota; kingdom Metazoa; phylum Chordata; class Aves; order Charadriiformes; family Rostratulidae; genus Nycticryphes; species Nycticryphes semicollaris. The sequence continues at coordinate 153,122 of VXBJ01003443.1, forward strand.
CAAATTTTATTTTTTCTATTTTTGTATGTGTTACAAGAAAGTTTCGATTGCAAAAAATAGAGTAGAAAGCCTATTTCATCAAATCTTGCTAGTGAAACTTTTGCCATTTTTAATCACTTTTCAAATTAATGATCTTAATTACAGCTAATAATTATTGTTCTTTTGAAAAACGTGAAATCATTCAGAGAAACAATGGAGCTACTGAATTCAGTTCTGTGCAAAAGCATATAATATAGGCACTGGAAAGTTGCTATTGTAGTTTATACTTTCTTTAGCAATCTTACGAACCTTTTACAACATTTCTGGTTTTATTACCTTTTTTTCCTGTTCAATACATTGACATTTATAGATTATTTTTCCTTCGTGCAAAAGGAAAGCTGATATGGTTGCTGCCTGAGTTGCCAAGTATTTGTTCATTAAATTGTTTTCCACTTTAAAGATAAGTAGAAAAGTAACAGATGCATTGCTGTGCTGCTGAATAATTGACCAATTGCAATAACAAAAATATTGTCAGAACTCCTTTTCCTTCAAAATGGGAAGCATTTGTAGTGTTATTGCTATCATCCAGTAATATGAAGGAAAAAAGCCTATGCTCTCTTATTGTAGAAGTGCTTAGTCTCTTGAATATCGTAGAAGCAGCAAGTTAGTAAAAGAGCTGTTCTGCATTTTAGGGTTGTGCTAAGGCAATTTGGAGCTGTAAGCAGAATATTATGTAAGTATCCCCTACTGGTTCCATGTCTGGAACTGGAAAGAACTGCCCTTTCCTTTTTTTTTTTTTTTTTTTTTTTAACCTAAGGAGCTGTCAGATTATCAGAGAAATACTTCAGCAGCTGGCCTGTGTGTGCATGGCTGGGTAGTGCATGCTGACTCTCCATCTTTGCAATGCAAAGGAAGGTCCATCTTGGGTAGATGCCAGCACAAGTACCAAAATCTTGAGACATCCTTTGAAATGCATAGTGCCTCTCGCATATTCTTCAAACAGAGCTTCAGGCAGAAGTACAGTATTTTTCACTGGCAGAAAACTTTCCACACACACACAAATACCTCCAAGAATACATTCTTTTTATAAAAAAAATTAAAATTGTTTATCAAAAATCAAAATATTCATTTCAGAATCTTTCTCTCCCCTCTCTCCACTCCAAATAATAAATCAAATGCCTCTTAACCCTACCCACCCTATGGGTGGGTGTTCTGCTGGCATTGCACATTAATGCCATCCTATTAATCACTCTGTTAATCTCCATTTGCTCAAGTTATGTTTACTGAAGTGTAAAAAAATAATCTATTTTTCTCAATTGCTGAATGAACTATGTTCAGTTGATAGTTCCAATTAGTATTTGGGGTTTCTTTTCCCTTTTTATTCTAAGTCTTTCCACTGTTTATTAATCATAAAAAAACCTTTCCTAAGTGAAAACTTAAACTGCTAACAGACATGATTTTACCAAATACAGTTGAAATGTGGGGTCATTCTGCAAATAAAGAATGTACTTCCACTGTGAACAGACTTTTTCAATGTTTGAATCTCTTTTGGTTTTAAACTGTTGGAAAAATAACTTCCACTTCTCCAATAAAAATTAGTTTCATGACCCATTCTGACTGTCTTTTAGCAAATGTAGTTTTTTTGAGAGAGTATGCATTGGTTCATGACTCATTAGAAACATAAGGAACTGTCAATTGACTGTCTTGTATCAGATCATCTTGATTTGTTTTCTTTTAGATCATACTGGCCAATGCTCAAAGTGGAATTAATGTTAATATTGACGTGTATACATGGAAAAAATAATATCTTGTACAACCTACTTTCTCCTGACCCCAGGAGAGAAAAAGAAAAAGAAAGAGAAAAAGAAAAAGGGAAAAAAGAAAAAGAAAAAGAAAAAGATAAAGAAAAAGAAAAAGGGAAAAAAGAAAAAGTGAAAAAAGAAAAAGAAAAAGAAAAAGAAAAAGAAAAAGAAAAAGAAAAAGAAAAAGAAAAAGAAAAAGAAAAAGAAAAAGAAAAAGAAAAAGAAAAAAAAGAAAAGAAAAGAAAAGAAAAAGAAAAGGAAAAAAAAAAAAAAAAAAAAGTACACCTGAACTAAGGTTGCCAGGCTTTTCATACACTTAACCCTGGCAGAAAAAGTGCTCTCAGTAGTGGATGCATCATCCTCTTTTTTTCCTTTTTTCCCACTGAAAGTGAAATTAATCCCATTCAAAAATGTTGTCTAGCAGCAGCAAGGTGTGCCTGCTGCTGTTGCTGCTTTATTGACTGTTAAGACACCTTTGAGTATGGTTGAGAGAGTGGGGAAAAAATAGAAACATTATTGTGTAATCAATTTAGTGTGTTGCAAGGTGATAATAGAATTGTAACTTACAGCAGCATTTTGTTCTCACAAATCATAAATGATTCTTAAAGGAACAAACAGCCCACAGACACTTTCATGATTTGAAATACTACTACCTTGGTGCTTCATTTTAAGCACGTTTACTTCACTGTTAGCTCTGAGTGACTGCTGGTTCTAACTACGTTGATTGCTTGTCCTCGATATATACTCCTTCCTGGGGCTAGCATCCTTCCTGATACGCCCTGTCAACTTTTGGGTTAGATCGACTTGGGATATGGATCTCCTGTTGTCTTATCTCTACCTATCAGATAATTAATTAACCTCTCTGGTAAGCTTTGTATTCTTCTCAGTCTTTGATGGATCTTACAGTTTATCAGAATTGCAATTCATTAATATTGCATACCATTCGGTTAAGACTGTGTCCTCAGGGCTCCAAGGTTTTTCTTGCACAGTGTATGCAGGAAAAGAAGTATGATCCTGCTTTTCAAACCAGCAAGTAGTGAATCAATGTTCTTGTCCTTTCTTGCATGCTTACTCCCTAATTTCCTTTCCTCTTTGCTGCAGCTATTGATGTCTGCAACTTTGTTATGCTTGCTTATTTGTCTCCTACGGTTCTGTTCAGTTTGACTCTCCTATGGAAAATGTTCTCAGAATATTAGTTATTTTTTATATAATTTTGTTAATATTTTATCAGAGTTTTGTATCCTCTGCATAGGAGATGAAAGCTTGAACTGTTGTGGTCTTTTTGGACTGATGCTTGTTTCAGGCTGGAATTTAGAAATGTGTACAGAGAATACTGAGATGACAACTCAGACAAATTTTCCAGCAGAGATTAATGACCCTTAAAGCACCTGCTTTACCATTGCAATTTAATGTTTTGAAGGCAGCTTGGGGATGATTCTTAGTCTTCTAAGCCTGTTCTGCCAGGTCCTTTCTCACCTGAATTTCTGTTTACATAGTGGTAGGAATAGACATAAATATCAGATGCTATCCTCTGAGAGGCAAGAGCACAGTGTCTACCAATTTGGAAAAGTAAGTCACCAATTGCTACTCACTTGAACAAAGCCTAAATTTTTATTGATGTAAAAAAGATGGTGCTTTTTCACTTTTTCCATATTTGTAACTTGTGTTCACTTTTTCAGCTTTTAACAAGAAAGTTGTCATCTTATGATAAAAACTCATGCGTTTGAATTTTCTAACTCAATTGAAAGTAGAAATACATTTGAGTGGTACCAGTGACCTTCTTCCAGGGCTGAACTGTGTGAATGCATGACTCCCAGTGGTTCTTGGTGAGGCTAACATTTCTAATAACGCAAAGTCAGATTGTCCATGCCCACCTCTGAGCACTCTTTCAGACCCAGTGATTGCAGCTCATAGCCTGCTTTCTCTGGTCATACCTTCAGGTCATTCAAGAAAAGTAGGAAGCCTTTTCTTGTGCTACAGGAACGGCAGCAGAATCTTTGGTAAAAGATTGAAAAGCTTCTCTCCTCTTAACGTGTGCGTGTTTTAGCAGATGTGAAACTCTTGATTCACACTGTTTAATTTAACAGCTGGGCAGAGTTTCCAAACCATCTACTGGTATGCAGTGATATCAGTAGATGGCCAGGAATTTCAATAACCATGAATAACTACAATTGCAGCCCACTTAATATTCTCTGTATTCTTATGAGGAATGTAATGTTCCCAATTAAGTTTAGCATTTATACACACTGTGTATTATGGGCTACTATTCACATCCAGAATTCTTTAGAAGTAATAAACCTGGATTGTACATTAAAATGTGATATGACTCCCAGCTGTATGCTCCCTATTTTTTTGGCACTTGGCACCTCACATTATTTTCCACTGGTTCAGCTGACAGGCAGAGCCCATCTGAGGCAAAATGAAACAATTTCCAACTGGTGGGCTTGATAGTGCAGGTGACATTAAATAATTAACAAGTTCTCTTTCAGAACCATGCCTCGTGCTTTAATTAATATCGCTTCTTAAAATAAGAAGTTGTTTACCATTGCTGCTTCTGCAAGCTGATTGCTGCTTGCAAAAAACATCTGAGACATGACTATGCCCAGGGGATTGCTTTCACTTCATTGTTTATAATAACTACAAACAAAGAGCTGCAAAAGCTCATCTCGCCATGAGGCGTCCTGACAATCTGCCAGTTTAGTCACCAATAATAATGAGACTGGCACAAGCAATAAGCTCAGCGCTAATCTAATGAGGGCCTGTTTCAATCGTCCATTGATATTACAGCAGCTGCTAAGCACCCGATGTTTAGGACATACAAATAAGGGGTATGTCTCCAACCAGTAGAAGGGTAGTTACCCCCTCGATATGATTTTATTCCTACCCTACAAGCTGCACCACCTTTTTATTTTTAATTTCCAATCCTTCACCTCAGAGAGCTGATCCGGGCCAGCCCTGCTCAGGGAGCGGGTGTAAATCGGATGGGATCCCCGGACCATGGAGAAGGCTGGAGAAGAAGCTGAGCTGGAGCTGGAGCTGGAGCGAGCGCCCATGCGGAGCTGAAGGCGGGTGTGATTTACCGAACCGCCCGTGCCGAGCCCCGGTGATGTCACTTCCGTCGCTTAGTTCCTGTGGTGAATGCAATTACGAACAGATGGGCAAGTGACACGATTCCACTGCTAATGAACTTCCCTACTGGGGAAGAGGACAGTGCATTACCCTTTTGTACTTCAGACTCTTAATTATCATTCTTAGGGTTTTGTGTGTTGTTTTGTGGGTTTTTTTTGTGTGTTGGTTCCTTCCCCCACCTCAAACATAACTATTACACATCTTCGAATTTTAAATTCTTTTGGAGATTGTTAACTAGTTCATGTCTAGTCAGGGAAGTTCTGCGGAAATTGCAGAACAGAAGGGTTTTCTTTCTAAATGGAAGCAATCATATTTAAATGCACAGCTCAAGAAAACAAAAAATCTATGTTAAGTTGAGTTCTTAAATGCCATTTTTTTCTTTCTTCAGTTCCAACTGCCTTCCATTCCAACAAGTTTTTTCAAAGCAGCCTTTGCAGATGAACTCACAGTAGTGTGGTTCATACATCAGTTTAGCCATGACTGGAGAAACGAGTAGGAAGTGACCGGTTTGGAAAGGATTAAATAGCATTTATACTAAGCCAAAGCACAAGCAAGATAAAAGCCAGAAAAGGTTTATGCTCAGGTTTCACAGAAATAAACTGAAAAAAAATGCATTCTGTAGCCACTTGAAATACACACCTCAGCATCAACATGTCATGAAAGGAGTGATGCTAAGCTTCTAATTACAGATCTCTTTTCCCCAGTCTTCAGAAATAATGTTGAGGGTGAAGACGGGACATATTACTTCGAGAAAAAAAATATCAATAGTTCCATCATTCTAGTTTGCCTTTCTTCTTCATTTTGTAAAGGCATCGTCATGTTTCGGCTAAGCATTTTGGATGAAGTGTGTCTATAGTCCATTGTGGGGTAATACTCTAATGCAGATTTCAAAAGGGATTCTTACCTTCAGAGATTCAGACAGCAGACTGTTGTTTCTCTGCATTGTTGCTTGTCAGAATTGTAAAGTATATAATTGGATTTCTAAATTTCCCAGTATTGGCACGGCAGCACTAATATGTAAATCTCTTCTCTATGTCACCTTTTAATCTTATGCTGTTATCATGCAGCTAGTGACTTGGACTAGCTTTAATCACTTATATGAGGCATCTAAGCAAGAAAGTTGATCTCTGCAGTTTATTCCCTCTTAGTCACAGCAAGAGGGAGAGTCAATCTTCCACAGCGTATTTCAGAGCACTTAAGTCAAACGTCTTAAAGGTGAACACTATCAGTGACTTCATGAGGAAGAAATAAAAAGTTCTGCTGTGTCATAATGGAGGCTGTAAATGACTCTTTAATAGTGAGAAGCAATGGGAAGAGTTAATTTCCTAATACAGTACAGAACTGCAGTGAATTTTAAAGGCTTTAAAAAAAGGGGTGGTTGTGGGGAAAAACAACCCTTGAGCTGTCACTGTTAACGTTGCACTCACTCTTGTGAAGCCATTGAGTTTTGGTGCTCTAACTTTCCAGGAGCACAAAGAGGCTTATGTATTCAAAGTACCACAAACTGTTAATGGTTTCCACTGAAACAGATGGCAACATTATGATCTTTTTTGCAATTAATGCTGACTGCAGATTGTTCTTGAGGTTGCAGTCATAGTTCTCCATCTCCTGTGTTACCACAGTATTTTTCAGTAGCAAAATCTATTTTATAAATTTCTGATAACCCCTTCTTCCCCAAGCTACTGAAAATGCCTAATATATTTGGAGATGCTATGAATAACTTTCTGCTACTTGCATTGCCAAGGGTCTTGCAAACTAAGGCATATCTTTCTCCTCTCACCCTGAGATTTACAGTACAATGTGATCTTCTTTTTGTCCTGAATGATAAAACTGGTGATTAGAAAGCTAAGCATATTTTAAAGATATACTTTCTGGAACAAACTATATGGTTGCATATGTCTGGCACAATTGCACTTCTGATTTACTGAATGAGTGAATGTTTTCTGTCCATTTGTTTGGGTCTGTCACCACTCTTTTCATTCACAGCTAATCTGAGTAAGTCTTTTCTTTTCTTTTCTTTTCTTTTCTTTTCTTTTCTTTTCTTTTCTTTTCTTTTCTTTTCTTTTCTTTTCTTTTCTTTTCTTTTCTTTTCTTTTTTTTTCTTTTTTTTTTTTTTTTTTTTTTTTTTTTTTTTTTTTTTTAACTAAGTGGGATTTTTAGCTTAAATTTAACTTAAAGGGTGGGTGTCAAGAGGAAGGGGCCAGCCTTTTTTCAGTGGTGCCCAGTGACAGGAAATGGACACAAACTTGAACATAAGAAGTTCCATCTCAACATGAGGAGGAACTTTTTCACTTTGAGGGTGGCAGAGCCCTGGAACAGGCTGCTCAGAGAGGTGGTGGAGTCTCCATCCCTGGAGATGTTCAAAAACCACCTTGACAAGCTCCTGTGCAATCTGCTCTGGGTGGACCTGCTTTGGCAGGGGGGTTGCACTAGGTGATCTCCAGAGGTCCCTTCCAACTCCATGTCATTCTGTGATTCTGTGATTCTGTGGGATGCTCTCACATGCATTGCACAGATTAAAACCGTCTTCCTTGCAATCTTTTTCATGTCCAGCAAACTGCAGCAAAGAAGTTTTCAATACCTTTGAAAATAAACACAATCGTGCTGAAAGTAGCACAGACCGTTTCCCTCTTGGAAGTAGTATGGCATAAGATGAAAAGTGATTGGCTTGTTCTGCAATGAATCTAGGTGGAAATAGAATTAGTGCTACTGTTGTCCAAACATCAGTGAAATGCCTTGTGTCTTTCAAGGTAGATGTGAAGGGAACAGGCAGGACTATTCTGCAGGCTGGTAGCACAAGTTAAGTTCTGCCATTAGGAATAACAAGCTGAAGATAAAGCAGCTCAAAAGGAAGTTTTCCAGAATATCTGGAAAAAGACCAGCCACTTCAGAGAACAAAATAAAGGAGCAAAGGCATTGTGGAGCACCTCTGCATTGGCCCAACTGGGATTACAACCTGTCCACTGTGTTAGCTGCAATGTCTCATCCCCATAGCCACATCCCCTGCCATAGCACACATGTGAATCCCTGCAGCAGGCAGTTGGGGAAACCGTGGTCCTCTCCCCGAAGGAGCCAAGCTCAGGTGCCAAGGAGCTGCTGAGATCCAGAGAGCCAGAAACCTTCCAAGAAGTAGTATCTCACTGCAGAGCCTGGCAGCTGGTCCCACTCCCTGAGCGTCATGTGGGCCATCCTGTGCCAGAAGAGTCCTGCGGTTGGTCTGCCCTGAGTTCGGTGTTCAGAGGAACATGACAGTGATCTAGGACCCTCTGCTCCAGCAAAAGAAAGATTTTGTCACTCGAGTCACAGTGTTTCCCAGCTCAGTATTTAGTGGGAACTTGGACCTAGAGGCCAGGCCTCCCAGAGAAAGAAAATAGTGCTGATGGGCTGCACCTTGCCACTGTGAGAAACAATTGCTCCTCCAACAGTCTGGTGTGTTTTGGAAGGCATCTCTTCCAAGTGCAGCATGGAACATAGCACAGAGTGGAAAACCTGGCAGAATTCTGAGATGCCTCATTAAAAAAGGAAGAAGTTTTGTGAAATCCACTTCATTAGAGAAACCTGAGGTTAGGGACTGATTTCTATTTTCAGATCTTACGAAGGTGAACAGTTCAAAGTGACAGGTTAGCAGAGTTCAGATGTTTGTTTTTCTAAGGTGGCATTGTGCAGATGTAATTGGAACTGGGCATCCTTTATAGAGTCACATCACAATAATAAGCAGATAATTGTACAATTTTTCTTCATATGTAACTTCTTGTAGTGGGAAAATACTCTTTTTTTTTTCTTTAGTATTACTGTAAAACGTTGAATTTCTTTGCTGTTTAGATTAAGTCTTTGATTCCTGGGACTCATTCTAATAAAATAGATAATTTATAAAAATGCTACAAAATTATTTTACCATTCAGGAGCCATAGCAAGAGGTAATCATGCTGTATGTTTGTAAACAATGGACATTTTAATAACAGGAAAGTAATTTTAAGAGGATTTTATTATTACTGCAGGAGAAGAACTGAGATTTAATCCACAGTAGTGAATATCAAATGCTGTAAATTTCAGTGTGTAAAAAGGTCACAGGTAAACTCCTTCCAATTGAGCATCACTGAAAGGACAAAAGATGCAATGCATTGAACTCTGCCATATACTTTGAAGGTATCTGTTGAAAGATTTTTTTTTGATGTTTCAAAGTTAACAGTTTCTGGATTTCAGGGAACATACTCAACTGGGGCTAAAAACAATATCTTGTTCAGTCTTATTTTTTGCTAAGTAAAAAGTATGTTAGATAAAATAAAGTCAATAAAAACACTTCACATCTAGAAAACTCCCATGGGCCATGAAGGCCTATTGTGACAACCATAGAAAATGCCAGTAAAGGTTTATCTTAGTATCTAACTTCAGAATTCTAAGTGTAAATCAAACTTTAGATCACAGAGTTGCGATTTAAGTGAGACAAATAGAGTATTTAGAAAAACAGATCACAATATACAGAGGAAATTTGTTTAGCTTAATGCATTCATAAATATTTAAACTCTTATATGGATTATGGAAAGAAGTTTGGAGGATGCACAAGAAATCTCATTACCATCTGCCTTTTTTTTTTCTCTTAGGAGAGACTGGCTAAAGAACCTTTTGTTTAGTCTGGGTATGATCCAATCACTGATACTGTACATAGGAACCATATGTACTATATACAGCATACTTAGAATCAGATGTATTTATACAACATATACACTAATAGGGCTTTCCATTTAAATAAAACCAACAAAATAAATCTTGAGCTGACGTATGAGAACGGCAAACACAAATTAAAATGAGGAAAAGGGTCCCTAGAGAAACATCATGTAATCACTTTACATTAAGTTCATTCATCTGTGCAATGGGTGGATTTTTATCTAACACACAACATTGTGATTTTTTGATTTTTTTAATTAATATTTGTAAAAAGCTGTGACGTTCTTTAATAAAAGAGGTATGCAAGTACCTGGTGGTGTTATTTATCCATCAACAATTGACATTCATAAGGATTCGGTTTCCCCTTTCCTCCTAGAAATGGTGTCTTATTCCTGACGGATCTGAATGACAGGAGGTCACCTAGCTTACCTCTCCAGGTGATGAAATAATTAGCCTTTTCCCTGTCCAAGATAAATATTTGTCCAGTTTATTGTTATAGATGCTACAATCTCTCCAGAAAGTCTACCACAGTGACTAGCCTTACAAGTAGAAACTTAGTCTTAATAAATGAATATTCATTGCTGTAAAGAAGAGGTTTTTCTTCTTCCTTCCTCTTTCCCAGCCTTCCTCTAGGCTATCCAGCCCTTCTTTCATTTGCATTTGTGGACCATCTTCTCAGGACCTCTAATCATTCTGATTGATTGCTCTCCATTGGAGTCCAGTTGCTCAGCATTTTTCTTGAGACCTCCAAAATTGGAGGTGAAATTTTAGTAGTAGTAGAATTTGCTAAAGCAATATACAATCTTGCTGCCTATCTTCTTGCATGTATATCCTTGGTGTGACTGCTTGGGATGACATTATAGACTCATATTCAGGTCGTAATTGGCCCTGAAGCCAAAAGCCTTTTACAGGACTTCTACTCAGACAGTTGTTACAAATGCAGTATTTGCATCTGTTTATTCCTGTCTAAGAAAAGTATCCTGCATTTGAAACCCAGTATTTCTTAAGAAAATACTGCAAGACAAAAAGGTCAGTTACCCCTTTTCTTGTATAATAATAGGTTTTTCTGTCAGTCAGCACATACTGCTTGCTTTCATTAGTTTTGCCAATGGAATCATTATTTCCTACAATTATTAACTCCAAAAAGAGTTGGCTCAATGAAAATATTGAGTAGTAATGTCATCATTCAAACACTGATTAGCTCGAGACTACTCAAAGAAGAAAGCTTAGCCAAAAGAGAGCAATACAGACAGAGGCATTTTTGTTCTTTTGTAGATGTATCTTAATTTAATGTGTTCTTAGGTGAGCAAATTACTCTTTATGAACTGTTTTCCACTTCTTTTGACTTTTCAAATCAGCTGGACTCAGTTTTGTAAACAGCTAGCTTGAAGTGTTACTTATCTTTTGTTGAGACTGAAGTAACTAATTTCACTGTTGCTAACTCTAAAGAAGTGAGTTTCATCAAGCAGCCTTTAAAACAACAGCTCTTGTACAATCCAATTTTGTTTATGGTTAGTGGATACTATGACAATAACACTGCTAGAAAAATACATGCTATATATTGCTAAAAGAACATTTTAAACTATTTGGCCTCATCTTTGGTTAGCTGGAAAAAAACAGATGCCCATACCACTGGTTAGCTATTTTTATGTGGAAAATATATCCATTAAGCCCACCATGTAAAGGAGGCACTGATGTAACCAGAGCAATCAATCAAAGATGAAATGGAGCTGTACAATGAAAGAATTAATTCAGACGCTAATAGACAGGAGGAAGAAAGCCTACATCCTGAAGTAGATTACTAGCCGTAGCAACATAAACAAACACTTCTTGACGCATTTATTTTCCAGTTATGTCAGATTATTTACCAAACAGTTAAGCAGATGCATATATAGACTACCTTGTATTTGGTTTATTTTTAGAACTGCTTTTTTTTATTCTTGTTGATTTCTCTTCCAAATGACACTGTTTACTGAAAGAAATGGTCCACAATCCAGTCATCATGTACATATACAAAGTTAGCAGACTCCTCACTGCTGGTCTTTTGTTCTCTTATAAATCTAGTGCATTTGAATAATCTCCAGTGAGGAAAGGAAACCTAATATATAGCTTTTGCTCTGAATATTGCTGAAAGAACTTCTCTTTGGTCTGCATTCTTTTTTTAAATTACTATTTCCTGCAGGAATTCTGTTCTTAAATTTCACACACTCTGGAGAGATGAAGTAGCAATCAAGCTTGTGAGTGCTTGTCACACCTTGAATTAGTATGTTTTGCTAATTTAAAAAAAAAAAAAAAAGATATTTCATTTTGTAAAGGTTATTCCCTAGTAAATGGAAAGAATCCATGTAGTTTAAGAAGCAACTGAAGGAACCTTCACTTTCAAGGAGAGATGATACTTTCTAGAGAAAGCAAGCACCATAACTACATTGTCTTTGGCTGGTCTACAGAGGAATAGGCTTATCACTAGACTAGGAAGAATTCTGGAGACGTGATATCTGCTGGAATGTGGTGGAAATTAATCTCTCAGAAAATACACTCAGAGCAGTAAGCATTCAAGATCATGACAAAAACTTCTCACCTTTCCTTTGTAAGCCACATATATTAGACTATTTATGAAAAACAAGCTGGCCCTTTAACATAAATGTACAGTCTCAGACATGAACTTTTTTTTTTTAAATGACCATAGTGTGATTTTATCCTTCTAAAGCAAACAGAAACATATTCAGCTGCAGCTAGTGTACAGCCAAATGAATTTGGGTCTCTGATTTTTTATAAAATAAACCACCCCAGAGAATTTTATGCAAAAGTCATCTGCACTTTTTGTAATAGTGCATCTCTTGTGTTTTTTTTTTTTTTTTTTAATATTAAAGAAACTGTAACTGTCTTGGGATATGTGACAGTAAGTAATTTTTGTTCTCTGATCTCAGTTAGGCAAAACACTAAGCACATGCATGGATTAATCTCCACATTAGCACTTTCTCACTCAGGGTCACTATTACGTTATTGGCCTAAAAACTCCCCTTGACATCTCAGGAGACAGTTATTGCATTGCATGTGGCAGGACTCTGCAACCATCACAATATGTAGTCTTTCCTCTTTTCGGACTAATCCAGTGTCACTAAATTTTTGTTTCTCTGAAGGTACAATGGAATTGTTCATGGATTTTGAAGTTGGAATGCTGTGATATTAGGAAAACAATGCTTTAATTTATCTAATGTAACTAGAGAATAAAGGTTTATTTGCCTCAGTTTTGAATTCTGCAATAAACTCGCTCCTTTTCTACATGTTTAATGGTAGCCCACTTAGAAAGAATGAGAATGCATGGTTTCTAATGTAGTCATAACACATGGCATCAACAGAATTAGTATCCTTGGAAAAGTAAGTCTTATTTGAGTTCTTTCCTGCATGGTCAAGTTTGCTGTTTTCAGTGTAAGCTGCCTATATATGTATTTATACATTAAATGTATACAGACACTTCACACACGCTATATATACACACATTAAATGTATGCACAAATTTATATACTCTCTATATATTTAGTACATATGTTTTATATATATATAAAAATATATATATGGTTAGGCCTGCTTTTCATTCAATACCATGTTTTTAGTCTTTGTTGATAATACATTCATTGTCAGTAGTGTATCGTGATGCACTAGAACAAATGTTAAGTATTTCATCACTTTTTAGCATTGAGGAATACATTAAGTAAAACCCCTGGCAGATCTAGAGCTAACGTTCTATCACCTCTTCCCCGTAGATCCATCACTTCTTGCAGCTCTCTGAAAGGATTACATGAAAAAACAAGTAGCTCCTTCCAAGCTCCGCAGGAAGGTTATGGTGTTAGGTTGGGTGAGGCATGTAAACACGGACAGTTTTCCTGTTTCAGGGAGGAAGTATGATTTTCCTGCTTGCAGTTCCCAGTTCTGGTTTCCTCTCCAGCTGGGGTGGGAGCCGTCCCTTTCCTCAGATCACTGACACAATGCACTACGGCAGCGGTGCAGCCCTTTCATGTCGGAGGCTGAGGAGAAATCCTCGGATGAGGTTGCCATGGCAAGCGGCAGTCCCTGCCCTGTGCTGTTTACACCGCACTGTGAATGCCACGCGCGAGCTCCACTTTTTATCTTCATTTGTATAATCAGTGATTAATTTACTGTGACTTAATTCTCAACAATGTATTTAGACTTTGCACACTTCATTTAAAGGCTACACCTTTATTATCTCCAAACCCATGTAAAGATATCTGCAGGGGAAGGGAAAATTTAAAGGCATCTTTCTCAGTAGTGACAGGGACATAGAAGAAGGGGCTTTTTTTCTTTTTTTTTTTTTTTTTTCTGTAAGCATTAAATCTGTTTATGAGCAGAATATTTTCTAAACCTCTGTACTATAAAATATTTAACCACGTGATCGGGAGTCAAAGGCAACTGTAGCTACAGCAAGTCTTGTCAGACCGCTGTTTCATACCAATGGATTTGGAACCCTTCCCATGGACTGATGGAAGGCCTGACTGTACCCCAAGGTGACAAAATATCCAGCAGGAAAGAGGGGAAGAAAACTGACTGCATCACTAGGTCTGTCTTTCAGCTGGTGAAGCAGCACTGGCAGCCCTACAGGGAGCTGATTGATACTTTTTGTACATGAAGGTGAGGTACCCGGAGGGTTGCTGATGACAGGAATAGGGTAGAGGGGGATTTTTCTTGTAGGTAAGACTAGTTGCAGAGGCTGCCCTTGATATCTAGGGAGATATCTAGGGAGAGTTAGAGCTAGCAGAGCTTAATGTAGCCAGAAAGAAAACAGAAAACAAATTTCAGGATCCATACTGAATGACTTCAAAAGGGGGAAACCTAAGAATTAAGCAGTTGGTTTAAAAATGAGTAAACTGAAAAGAAGCCAACTACTTTATTAGTTCATCTATTGGATCAGCACACTGTTTCCCTTCTACAGTTTCTGGCCTATGCACTAATCTTTACAATGCATGGATCCAAGGGATCATAGCCCTGATAGAGACAGCTGAAGGTCTTCTTACAACAGGAGAGCTTCTAACTTGATTTCAGTTGTGAGGGGGGAATTTACTTGCTTCCGTTCCCTCTTCAGTCAGATGACATCAGCAGGTATTGCACATTAGAATAACTTTTCTAGCTCTTTTGCAGTGTTTTACTAATTGGCAGTTTTACGATGGAAACTTTATCAAATGATAGCACTTATTTAATTAAAAGGGACTTCTGCTGTTTCACACAGGAAACAGTACTGAGAGTTACCAGTAAAATCAGAATTTCTGAAGGTAATATTTGCAATGTATGTTATAGCTTTTCACATCTCTCTATATTTACAAAGAGAACAACTTTCTGTTGTACTGTCTTATGTAAAATGAAGAAATACATAATTAGATTTGCCATAGTGACTGTAGGATGAAGGTGATGAAATTATTCAGACCAGAAATCATATGCAGTCTTCAGCACTAGAGAAAGAAAGAAACAGTTCATTGTTATCAAAACAACAAAAGAAACCTGAGTATCTCAAAGCAGACATCCAGTACTTCTAGATTAACATTTTTCTTTCCCTCCTCTTCTGAATCTGAGATTCTTATGAAATGGTAAAAAGCCACATCTGCAAAAGCATATGTTGGGTAAAGAACAGAGAAACACTTAAAAATTTTGTTGGTTCTATTTCTTGGTCTGTTCTTCTTCACAGTTCATTTTTGTGAATAAAAATGGCACTGCTCTGAGTTTTTCAACACCTATTTACTGTTCAAGCAGATCTTTTTTGTAATATCTACTCGGCAAGTAATATAAATAGCTAAAGGCAACCAAATTTTGTTTGTCTAATCAACTGGAATCATAGAAACATTTAGGTTGGAAAAGACCTTTAAGATCATTGAATCTAACCATAAACCTAACACTACAAAGTCCACCATTAAACCATGTCCCTAAATGCCACACCTACATGTCTTTTAAATATCTCCAGGGATAATAACTTAACTACTTCCCTGGGCAGCCTGTTCTAGTGCTTGACAATCCTTTCAGTGAAGTATTTTTTTTCCAAATATACAGGCTAAACCTCCCCTGACGCAACTTGAGGCCATTTTCTATTATCCTATTGCTTGTTACCTGGGAGAAGGGACTGACCCTCACCTCAGTGGTGAACACCTCTTTCCCCTCCCTCCTCAGGGTCTAACAGTGTGGTTGAAGGACATTACAGATAGTTTGGCAGGAAGCTCATGAGCTGCTGGTAACCTACACAGATAACCCCCAGCCACATACCCCAGATACCTGAGGCCCAGAGAACACCTCAGCCAATGAAACTACCTAGGAAACCCGTTGACTAATGAAAGCTATGTGATCAAGACCAATGACAATGACCAGGAGGTGGCTGTAGCATTCCTACCCTTTCAGACATGCATCAGCCAGACCTGTGCTGGAAGCCGCAACTACCATTGCGCTAGCCCCAACTCTCCCCATAAATTCAGCAGTATTTAAGTGCATCTCTAAATTAATTTTAATGCAGACACAGTCTGTGAAATAAAGACCAAGATCTGCAAAGGTTGTTCAAATTAGAAATTCTAGTTCAGGGTCCATGTCTAGTTATGCCATTTGGTAGCAGAGATTGGAAGTTAGTGATAGTTAAACAGTGTATTGGATTTCTCCACTCCCTACCATTTAAACAGTTTCAGCAGTGCACAGCTGTCAAGTAAAAAACATTTGAGCCTGCAGAACAGTGGAAGGAGAAAATCCATTCTGTATAATAAATGCCTGGTTCCTGTTATGACATTTATTACGTCGTCACTTACGAGGAGATACTGGCTAGTGCATGTGTGTCATAACAGAAGGATTATCCATCACGTACCCTCCTCCATATATAGCTGTGAAATATTTACGTGTGTATTTGCATATCCACATCCATATGAAAAACAGATTAAAGACTTGGCTCAAAAGTGACTTCTGAAGCCAACAAGTCCATTCCCTACAATGTAGCAAGACCATACACTATCCCTAAACCTTTCTGACTGATGTTATCTAATTAACCTTGAAAACCTCCAGATCAAAGAGCCTCTCCTCATGACTTATTCTCTAAAGCCTAGAATTTTCTTGCAAAGATTTTGTGGTTATCTAAAGTATACTTTCCTTGTTGTAACTTCCCAGTAAACCTAGTAGTTCACAATCAATGAAACAAAGCAAGAATAATAGCTCATTGTCCCTTTTGATACATCCCCTAGCATGTTTAATCAGTTATCATGTCTCCCCTCAGACATTTTTTTTTTCCTAGATGGTGTCTTGTGGGACCTATTTTCTAAATGTTTAATCATTTTTTGGTTTTTCTTTAAACTCCCTCATTTGCCTGTCATTTTTCAAATGTGGTGCTTTAAAAGTGAATGTAGGATGCCGACTGATGCTTAATAAGCACCAAGTAGAATGCGGTAATTAACTTATTTGATTTCAGATTTATTATTTTCAATACATATTAATACACTGTAGCATTTGCTTCCCTTCCCTCTTTTTTCTTTGTTGTGAAAGTGCCAATTGTTTGACTCAAATTTATTTGTCACCCAGCACACACTCCTGCACCTCTGGTGCATCTATCTTATTACTCGCCTTGTCTTCTGTGTTTGAACACATAATTATTCTGTCACCTTTACACTTCAGTTACACACTGTCCTTATCAGAGAGGATTTTTTGTTAATTCTGGTTATTAAGTAATTAACTTGTTATTAATACTAGTTACAACCTAGTAATATGCCTCTGTATGTACCCTCCAAAGACTTTATTGTCTTCCAGCTTCAAATCAGGTGCAAATTGGTTTAATGTGTGCTTTGTCATAACCCACACAGGGGTTAATCAAAGTATTGAATAATCTAGGTTGGACTGTGTACAGAAATTTGCTTGACATGCGTGTCAATATGGCACCAGATGGGTTGATAACTGTTTTCACAGAATCACAGAATATCAGGGATTGATAGGGACCTTGAAAAATCATCTAGTCCAACTGAGGAACATTTCATTCCTTCATTCTTCCTGTTGACTTCAACAGAACTACTTGTAGAATACAGTAAGCTTAGTCCTAGTAACTTGTAATTTTCTTCCTTGCTGTTGCTAATCAGCTGAATAAATTAAACTGTTGTGATCTTAAGCTGGTTATACTAGCAAAGCATTCCTACTGTTCCTAGCAGGTAGACTTCTGAGTTACCCCAGCCTCTAAGTAGAATCAAAAGTTTGGGGTACTCTGTCTCAGACAAGTAAGGCATGAGATGGCATTTCTGATTCTTTTCTTTGTGTCTGTGGCAAGGAGAGAGAGTGGCTGGGGGAAGTGGAAATTCGGAGGAATGTGGGGGGAAAAGAAGGTACACACTGGAAAGCTTTCAACCATCTGTGTGTTCAAAGATGGCAGGTGCATTACTCGGGAATTTCCATGTGGCCCAAAGGTAAAAATTGGATTGATTTCATTTCTTTGTGCTCACTTTCTTTTTATCAGAGTGCTTAAAAACTTTAATCCTTGTGAGGAGTGATAGGTCATTCATCCCTTTGACAGACTTCTTGATTTCTTTTGCAGGAATTTTATGAGGACAGTGGGTTTTTCCCTTGGCCAGCCAACAAAATAAGTCATATTCTGCTACTGCTAGTCAGTATTTTTAAATTAAAAAATAAAAAGAAGAAGAAAATATGTCACAGGCACTTTTAGAATTCATTTAGTCTACAGCTGCCTCTGCAGTCTCTGTGCTGTGATATCTAAAATTTTGGGTATTATACAGTCAAACCTTTGGCATTCTAACCTTCAATTCTGTAACTGTATGTAAGCCCTACAGATAAGTATAAAAAGCATGGAAAAACAGGCATGTAAAGGATCTTTGGGAAATTTACCCCATTCCCCTGACATGTTTTTATATTAGGTTAAGTCAATGGGTTGAAGCCATGAAACCTTAACATCACAAAATCCTAACTGCTTATACTTCCAGTGGCTGTAGAAGACAATTAACTAGTGGCTAACAGTCATTTTTATTTACTTGTATAAATATTAATTTATGTTCATGATTTTAAATGTTTTTACCAAAAATTGTCCTCAGCATCTTTGATGAAAGAATTGTGAGAGAATGATTAGATTGGGAATTTAATGCTTCATTCCTTCATGTCCATAATTCAATGAGTCTAGAAACAAAGTACGATGCCATTCTTTCAGGTATGGTTAGTATTGACCTTCTGCACACATCTTACACTGTTGAAGATAGACATATATTGTTAGTTGTATATTAGATGCACTCAAAAAGGAGAACCTAAGTGCTTTATTACATGACTATAACCAGGAATTCTATTGCGGAGCTAAGACTTGGACTTAGACACAAATTCTTTAACACATACTGGCCTCCACTTTCCTAACCAGTTCTTTTATTAAAATACACATATAGGTATAAAACATGTGGTTTGTGTACTCAGTATTGACAGGGTATTGGTGTTTCTAGTAAACAGTCAACAGCCCTAACACCAAAACCCTTATATGCAGATATTTGCTAATGTTTGAGTTTGATTATGTCACTTTTAATATAGCTTAAAATGATTTACAGTCTAATTCCTAAGGCTTGTTGAAGCTTGCAGCACAGTCTTCAAAGAGTGGAATAACATTAAAAAGAAGCCAAGTACAGAAGTATCTGAAAGTTTTCCCTGAATAGAAAAAAAATTTCCAAATGTCATTTCTTGCTGTGAAGATCAACTTTCTTTGAGCAACAGTTTCAAACTATTTACTAGTTCATCTGTAATTGATGTAAAACACTGCCAAGCAACCATTTCTTCAGTGACATCTTGGTATCCCCAGGCAGTTTGTTGTGACTAAGAGGCCTTTTTTTGTCTTGAAAAGCCACTTCTTAGAATGTTATCAGTCAAATTAAAATAATATTGATTTTTAGTTATACTTTTTTTTTTTTACATAAATAAAAACTTTCCACGTCCTTCTTTTCACAACTTTTCTAGTAAGCTGCCATGTTATTTTTGCTGATATGATAGCTATATTCAGTGCTGAACATCACTGTTGTCAAATGTACTGATAATTCCTCTGATGTCAGTGACAGAAAGATTGTGTCTCGTCGGGAAGGAAAGCAGATGCCTTGGGCATGTTGAAACTGAGAAATTAGATTCCCATAGGAGAGCAACCATGTGAGAACTCTGAGCAGTTACCTCCCAAGTAGGAATGGGTGAACTGATTTATGAAAAATGAGAACTGACATCTTTGCTTAAAACTAGAGTCAAGCATACAGAGTAGGTTGCAGAAGTGTATGTGCTTATGTGCTTTTATTTCTTTTTTTTTTTTTTTCAGTTTTGCTGTTCTGTTTATGTTCTTTGGTTTTTCTTTGGACAGGTTTAGCATGAACATGCATCAAGGACAATGGTCTTAGTATGCAGCTTCAGATATAGATAAAATAAAGGTATAAGTGATCTTAAATTCACTCTTGTGTTTCTGTTCGAAGAAATTTAATTAAATATGCAACTGTTTACTGCTTTACTAATCCACCAAATTTTTTAGACCCTTTCAAACATTTTCTAAAATACACTTAATGTTTCAGGAATTTCTTGAAGATGCTGAATTTTCTGGTTCTGATCCAGCAAAGTCCAGGAGGTGGTTGTAGCTATGAGGTGCCCCTTGGATAGCTTGCAAACCAGAGCTGAGTGTATGAGACATTGGGGTGCCTGGTAGAATGAGGTTGTCAGGGCATTGCAGGGAAAGAGATAGTAAAGGCTGTGTAACCTCTTCACCTGATGTTAGGTTCAAAATCAGATTAAAGACCTCCTCTGTTATCTGCCCTGTGGACTTTCACTTTTCCTGCTAGGTCTATCCATTTCCAGCTCTGAAGAGATCTATTTGAATAGAATTAATTTAATTTAAGCTTATTGACATGTCTTATTTTCATACTAGAGTGACTCAGTGGCATAAAATATGAAAACACATACTCTTCTTAACTTAATTCCATGATGTAGCAGACAGGATTGGGCCTAAGAGATAGCAAATAAAGGATGGTTCTAATTTAAATATAAACTTTTTAATAAAAAACACTGTTGGCTATAGACAGCATATTTACTGCGGTGGATCAACATTTTAAGCACTTTCAAAAAAGTGAGGAGTCTCTTTTTAAAGGCAGAATCCAGGAGAAGAGATGGAAGTACATGCCAGATGTAGTGTGATGTTCAAGAATTAGAGACAGATTAGGAAAAATGTAAAGAACTGAGAAAGGAAAGAAATTAAGCACATAGAGAAGGAAGAGCTTATCCATAACTACATTATCTTGCGTATAGTTTCTTCCTTATATCTACTCTAAAACTTCCTTCTTTTAGTTTAAAATCCCTTGTCCTGTTGTAACAGACCCTGCTGAAAAGTTTGTCCCCATCTTTTCTGTAGGTCCCCTTTAAGTACTGAAAGGCTGCAATAAGGTCGTCTTCTCTTCTCCAGGCTGAACAATCCCAACTCTCTCAGCCTGTCCTCCTAGGAGAGGTACTCCAGCCCTCTGATCTTCCTTGTGGCTCTTCTCTGGACCCACTCCAACAGGTCCATGTCCCTCCTGCACTGAGAGCTCCAGAGCTGGCTGCAGTACTCCAGGTAAGAACGGTTTGGATGATGAACCATAATTCAACAATAAAAGGGTGTTTCGTTTCAGACATTAATTAAAAGTGATGACGATGAAAGAATCTCGAACACTGAGCTTGGAAAAAGGAGGAATTAAAAGATTAGTGTAGTATGAATCTCTTTTTCCATTCTGACAAGTCTGGGATTCCTTTGCATATTGTTGGCTACAGTCTGTGAAACCAAGTGTAATGTGAAGTGAAATGTCATGTGCAATAAGAGCTAACAAATATGGGAAAAAAAATGGAATTATGGCCATATTTGTAACTCATAGAAATAGATGGGATTGTTTTCTTGATCCACAAAAGATACAGGATTCAGTCCTGCCACGTTTACAAAGGGCAATGTTTTCAAATGTAGCCTGGGAAGCTCTGGCTGGGAACATACAAGCTGATGGGAGCTTATCTCAGGAAGTAGAAACTCAGTTTAGAAGAAAAATTAAAACTGTAAGATTTTAATCCATAAATCTAGTTCTGTTTTGACAGAATTACTGGAGAAAAATATTCCACTGCTTGTACAGAGTTAGCTTCATATCTCCATAGCTTAACTTCTTCACATTCTTTCCTTTCATTGCTTTACTTTTTCAGAGCAACTACTTTTGTTTTATAGCTGGCATTCTTTTACTACTCCAACAGTGGCTAAAAATGATACTATCCAGTCAAAGAGGTTATTTGAACAAGAGCATATTTATCTAGCATATTTATTCCTTCCTTTGGGTTTTGAAAATATATTAAAAATTGAAGATTGATATAAAAAATGAAATGTAAAGATTTGATATATGGACCTGGGAGAAAATTTCTAATACTACAGTTGGATTCTGAATGTGACACTTCATGTTTTAACCACTCAAGTTCTTCGTTTAACTTAGATGTAATTAATGTAATAATAAGGTAAACCAACACTTTGGGGTTGTTTTAATTTTGACATCAGAAAGGTCATTATTCTAGGTAGAGATTTGAATTTGTCACTGTTTGTGTTTGTGAAGGCTGAGAAAATATGTCACTAAGCACTACTGTGGGAGCGTATGGGGAACCTTTTAATTCTCTTACTCAATTCTTCCTGAAATCCAGATGGATGCATGATGTCTGATAAGTAGTGTATAGTGTAATGTTTGATATGATGCAGGAGTCTGGTTCATAAGAAGGCCTGGTTGACCTTGTACAGCACCAGTACCTCTTGACCCTTTCTAGGGAACGCATTCAAACTTTGGAGGTTCCCCACCTTAGTGCAAGCATGGCTAAGCTCTTGTGTTCGTGCAGGAGTTACAGAAGACCAGTAGTTTATAGTCAGGTTTATGAAGGCAAAGCTGGCACCAATTTCATCTTTTCTTGCTATGCCAGACCGTAGACCCCTGAGGTTAAGAGGCGGCAGCATACCTAAACAAAGAACAGACACATCTGAGACAGCAATGGGACAAGCAGCTGCAGCAGAAACCGCAACAACCATGTGTGACTCAAGAATCTTGATTTTTTTTCATTATGAAGCATGTTTCTACAGCTAAAGAGAAGTTTTGTTGTTTTTTCAGTTTTTCTGCTTTATTTTTTAATATTTTTTTTTTTAAATTAATGACTACAGGAACACAAAAAAACCCCCAACCTATTGAAATACTATGAGTGAGAGGTGAAACAAGAAGAAAATGCTTTCTGAACAATGCATTTTTAAGGATTTTAAGGACTGGCTTGAACTTGCCTCAGCATTTCAGGAAAACAAGAATATGCATGTTCCTATCTATGGTGCCCACAAAATTGCAGAGCTTTGAAGCCTCTCAAGCTCAATTGCCCCTGCTAATACATTTTGTTATTTTTTTTTTTTTTGTTAAAAAGAAAAAAGACTGTTGAGAAGTATACCCTGAAGGTGAGCACGGTATGCAGTTGGAGCAAATAAAGGTAAATCTTGTTCCATGTTTGTGTGTTATGTAAAGCAATGCATGATTTCTTTTGCATCTCTTATCCAACTAAGGTTCTGTAAGGAGAGGGATAAGTGGAAGAAGGTAATTAAACCAGCTATTGGAAAGTCTATAATAAACCTTTGGGGTGGGAGTTTCATGTGGACTTTGTCTCACAGCAGATAAGAGAGATGGGAATAACCAGCTCCATCAGGACTCTGGTGTCTGTGTACAACGATACATTGACAGAGCCAATAATTACTTCCTGATTTTTCATCTCTCTGTCTTTGTACAAAACCCCTGAATAGATCTATGGAACAGCATAAGATGCCTTAATACTATGGTCCTCTCCATCTCTCTCTAAATCTAGGGGTATATCTGTTCTGATGTTTTTCCGTTCATTTTTTCCCATTCAGTAGAGGCTCTGGGGAAAAAATCTGAATTCTTCAGCTTCTTGAAATTTGAAATATGTTATGGAATGATGTAAAAAATGGTTTAATGTTATTTGTAAAGAGTTGCCACAAATTCTTGACTGTTGGAGTATGGAAGTTTGTTTCTCGGGTAGAACAATTTCCACTTGTCTTGCTGTGGGAAATGAATCCTCCTAAATTAATCATGGTTCCCGTGATTAGGGCCAACAGTTTTTTCTCTGGATCTATGCTGATGCAAACGGGCTGTAGCTAGGAACTGATTTTTGTCGGCTCATAGTGTTACTGAGTCTTGCCAGCCGAAGTTGTGATTGACAAAAGCCAGCTTCCAGGTCCAGCTTCACCTATGCACGAGAACGCAAAATATGTCTTTGTTGATTTATTTCTTCCAGCCCTGCTGGCTGAGAGCTACAGGAGTCTTGGCTGAACCTTCTTTACCAACATCTCTGCAGTTCAGCTCTTTCTTAATATCTGACTCATCCCCAAGCCCATTCCCTCTCTCTGTTGGCCCTTGTGACCAGGGTTCCAGGAACTTTACGTGCGATGAGGCAGAAGTAGATTTAGTTTACGTCAGTCTCCCTTGTCCCCACTGAAGACAGACATGCTCCACTTTTCTGTTAGTTGCTGTAAGTGGGCATTTAATGGTCAGAGTTGTCCCTACCAGGGGGAAAATCCCTTAGGCAAACAGAGCAATGGTCTGTCTCAGTTGGAAAGTAACTCACCGCTTTTGCTGTTATTCACCATAATTGCCTCAGCCTGTTGTTACAGCCTGTTGGTCTGTGACAACCTGTCCCAGGAACAACTTTGCTATCTGGCAACTTTATTATTGGCCCTGGAGGTATCAGATGCCTAACCCAAGTGCACAGAGGCAGATATGCACAGAAGCAAACCGAAGGGCAGAGAGCTAAAGAGGGATTTAACTTTCATACCTAGTGGAGTAGGAGAGTTGATTCTCTTGGCAGTCCCTATTAGAGAGACTTTCTCTTATCTTCAAATTAAAAAACCAACAATCCAAATCAAGTTGCTAAACTAGAGATAGAGATGGTTAAAATGACCTACCCACATTTTTCTCCAAAGCAGCAGCTGAAATATTTGTGTTTCATGAAAATTTTAAGGGATCTATTTTGTACTGAAGATATATGCCATCGCTTAGTAATGAATGCAATCAATAATGCATGTATTGACAGAACATATGAAAGTGGACATACCTGCGGTTAAATTCAGAATGGATATTTACAGCTAGAGAGCTATCCTTTCAAACATTTCCTGAGGTCTTCTTCATAATAAGTCAGGGCATGTGGATTTCTTATTTAGTTTAAGCCTGGGAACAAAATGTTTTGTGAATAGTGTTATAATATTTTTTTTTTAAGTTTTGTTTTTAAGTGCAGGTAATCATATGTGTGGGAGCCTCTTAGCCATATAGAGTCTCAGAGATTTCACTGCTGGCTCAGATACAACAATATTAAACTTTGCCAAATCACAAAAGGCCTAAGTATGACAGAATAAGGCAGGAGAATATTGATTTGCCTTAGGCATTTTGTTTAAACTCCTACAGTAGGCAGTACTTAGAGCATCTGAGGATTTCAAATGTTGTCATTCAAAATACAGTGTATTTTGACTTTATTGTGAGAAAGAAAGGATTCTTTTATGTGGGTCTTTTTGTGAAGAGGAAGGGAAGAGGATGAGAAATATGTATGCTGCAAGTTTTTTCAAAATTATTTTTGGAAAGAAATCTTCTTATGATCATAGTTTCTGCTTAATGACTATATACGCTCTCTCTCATTAGTCACTATTATTTCTCTGTTATTTAATATTGAGATCTTTTTCCCTGTCTTATTTTTAATTTTTTTTTTCTTTTTCTGGCTAGCAGACTAGAACTGGGATAATTTTTTTTCTAATTACAGAAACCTAAAAATTTTTCTTGTAAAAAGTGTTTTCATTCAGGGATTGCTTCTATAATGACTTATGCTAAAAACAACTAGCCCATAAAACATTTTGACAGGATGTTTGCTAGGCTACTTCATTTGCTAGTGTTCAACAAAACCTTTTAATTTGCTACTACCTGTTGATAATATCAGTGTTCCTGAGTTAAATTTGATAAAGAATTTGGAATTTTATAAATTATTTTCCTTAAAATGCTACATATTTTTCTGGATGGTTTAGGATATTTTAAAGAAATATTTAAAGGATATTTGGAATTATATTAAAGGTAGAATTGCAGATTGCTTTTCTGAAAAAATGAAAGCAGCATTCAATACTTTCAGACTCTTGATCTTGAAATTATTAACTTCTCAGGCCTATATACCAAAGTTTTGTTCATAGGTATTAGTTTCCCTGCCAAGGTTTACCTTTCAATTGGAAAGGGTAACTACTGTGATTGATGCACTGCTTGTTTTTAAAGATCAAACCGCAGTCATTGCCTTTTGTCCACTCAAGAAAATATAAAGAAATAGCAAAAATGTACAAGAAGTTTCTTCATGTCCATGAAAGTTATGTGTAGCAACTAACATCCTTCCTACATATTGTAGTTGAAGATACTAAAATAAATTATTAACTGGAACAAATATCACAGTCTGTATTCAGGCAGAAATCCTGAGCCAAAATTTAAGCATCTGAAGTTCTCATTTTTCAAGACACTACCTTTTTGTAATTGCTGTTGCCTTTTTAGACAGTAATTTCACACAATAATTGCTATTGCCTTTTCTTTATTCCTTTTGTATGAAGCAAAATGAAAATGCAAGAAAAAAAAATTTAAAAAAGGGAAAAAAAACCCAGAGATCACTGCAAAGATCAGAGCAAGGTAGAGGACTTGAGAGAATAGGTTTGGAGTCCAAGTATGGATTGTCATGACAACATCAAAAAATACAAAAATGTTATTCGTGAAGAGGCATGCTGAACCAAATTCCAGGATGAACAGTAGGAACTTAAATATCACAGTCTTTTCCCTGAGGTAAATATTTTTATTCCAGGTAAATTAAGCACGACTCTAATTTGATATTATTGTGCTACAGCCAAAATCTAATACAAATTAAATAAGCAACCAATATTTATATCTTTTAATACACCTTACTGGCTATTTCAGTTGTACCAGGTATGAAACTTTTGCTTATTAAGCACCTTGAAAAGATTTGATAATAAATGTACTGGCTAATAGCACCAGTGGTCCCACCAAAATGAGTTTTTATTTAAAAAAAAAAAGGTAAAGAAAATTCATATGGAAGTGGTAGAAATCTAAAATTCCTAGGACTATTCACAGGAGTAAACATTTTGCTTGGTAGTAAACGCAGGATCAAGAAGAAAAATAATGGTCTTGTTTCTGTCTCTCTCAAAATGATGACTTTAAACAAGTACTTCAACTTCCCTGTGGAAATAAAATGTTATAGCATCAATACAGAGAAGGTTCCTAAAGCCATGCTGCATTAGACACAGCAAAATAAGTTTGTTTCTTTTGAAAGCATGTAGAGGTTTTTCTCTTTAAGAGAAATGACTTCTTTCTATAGAAAACATGTTTCAGTTTAGGCTTTACTAACAGTATTTGAACTGCCCTTCAGGCACTTTAGACTTCAGTAGTGCCACAAAGGATTGCCTAATTTAACAAACATGTTAAACATAATTCACCGCTGTTTCTGATAATAAAGTGGAATTTTCTATTCACGCTGGTTTGAGGTCTACCTAAGTTAGATGGCATACTGGGGAGGAAGAGGGGAGGAGAGGCTAAAAATACCCAATTGCTCCTTACCATATTAGTTCTTTGTCCTGCAGGACATAAGTACAGGTAGTGTCTGTCCTCTTCAAGGTGAGCTTCTGCGGGTGTCCCAGCCTCAAGGATGCTCTCACTGCTTGCACGTGGGCTGGAAAAGCAGTGAGAGCAATCTGGGTGAATATGTATTCTGGTATTATTTCCAAACTACTGATTACACTGTAGCAGCCGGACCAAACTGTACCTTTAACTACTGTTGTACATAGGTGGGGTAAGGAATATTATCCATAGAAAAGTAAGGATATGTATATTTGCACTATGGTCTTGCACAGGACCATGGAGGTGACTCATGCTTGCATGAGCTTTCATGCTTTTATAATTTTCCCCTTGCTGTGGACTAGAAGCAAGTATATGGTCATTCAGTGGAACTCACCTGCTGGTGGCTCAACAGTACACAATGGCTCTGTCCTTTCTTGTCCCAAGCTATGGACCTGGGAGACAAGGCCAATAAAAAGATTATACAGCAAGGCAGTAGAAAAAGCAATATCACACCAGAGTTTCCTGACTCCAAATATATGTTTCTAGATTATTCAAAATACTAGGATTTATTTTTTTTTTAATGTATGAGACGGGGAAGAAGAGTGGGAAAGGGAGAGCAAGCCAGCCATACCAGTCTTGGGAAGTATCTCTAGTAAATTATGGATTTAGTATTAATGTGTTGTGCAGAGTAGAATAGAATGGGAAGTGGCCATTAGAAACTGTGCTGAAATACATGGAACAAACAAGTGTACACAGTAAAAGATTAAGTATCGTAATGTTGCTGACACAGGAAAGGGAAAAAGGGAAAGGGGATTAGGTGGGAATTACATTAATAAGATCCAGTAGCAGCTAATTGAGATGACACAGGAATAATAACTGAGGAGAAGCCAAGACAGAAGTGCCACTGCACCACAGTAGTTTATTAACATATGGGAGAGAATTTGCCTGAGCTATTAAGTTCCACTTGTAGCAAATTCCAAGGGCAGTGAATCCTCAATTAATTTTTCCATAAAGCCTTAGATGTGCTTCAGGGCTTGTCCAGATCATTAGGATTGCTTTACAGGCCCATAACAAAAAAGATTATGAAGAAGACAATTTTCCAAGTAATCCAAGACAAATTCAATGCCAGATCAGGCAAGAGCTGAATATTAATTGCGTCTAAGTACCAGAAGAATTGATTATTTTCCTCCTTCCACCTCTGAAGCAGGTCCAGTGTAATAAATGCTTCAAAACTACACTTCTTTTTTCTTTTCTGACCAGAAAAGAAAAAAAAAAAGTATGATATTCAACTGTGAACACTTAAATGGACAGCAATAATAATGCATGTTCAAATGGAAACAAAGTCTATTTTCTCTCTCCATCTAGAATTACACTTTGCACAGGCAAATATCTTGTTGTATGTGTAATAAGTCATGTAAGTGCTCACCACTGACTGATTCTAGGCTGTGCATGCCGCTGATTGGCTGCTACATTATAAAGTGACAGAACAATTATTGCTTTAAACAGCCCTGGGACAACCTCGTGTGCCACTGTTAATGACACGAACATACAAATGAGACTTGTAGGAATAGTCTGAGTTTATTATTTTAGGTTATGGTCCAGAGGAAAGACTTCAGAAGAATTTAAGGTTTGTCTGAGGTGACCTCTTAAAAAGCCTTTGTTATATGTAGGTTTAAAAACCTTTGTTATATGTATTGAGACTGTTCACAATTTTCCAATACTATCTCTCCTATGTAAGGCAAAAGCATGCCTTTTACACATTTCTGGGGTTCTCAGGGATGCTCCAGGCTCAATGGTTTCAATACATTTCTTGTCCATGGATGTTCTTTTTTTAGTTATAAATAGCATCCGTATCATCTTGATTGCGCTCTTTGGTGTCATCTTCATGTTTTACCAGAATGTGTATTGTGAATGTATTTTCCCTTCCTCATCCCTTTAGACAAGAACTAGTGAACTTTGTTGGTATTTTCTGGTGAGAGAACATAATCAAACGTTGGTGCCAACATAGTTAGAGCTTGTACTTTATTTCTTTAACATAAGGAAGCACGTTTCTTTAACTACGGGAAACCTTCCCAAACATTAATGGCTCATAGTATTTATGCAAATCTCCACAGTCTACAAAGTGCAAGTAGCTTACACCTAACTCCTGCGTTGGAAGGCTGTTGAAGTTTAGAATAATCCGCCTCAGCCCAACTCCCCCACTCCTGGTTCACTAGAGCTCCTTCCTACTTCAAACAGCAAATCAGAGCAAAAAAATGCTTTTAATCCATATCTTAGCAGACATTGATTTTAATGAGTGACATTGCTGCCTGTCTTGTTTTTTTGGTACAATGGGGTAAGGCTGCATGTGCTTTGTATTTACAGCTCCTTGTAATTTGTAGAATTAAGTTTCCAGTATCGTATTCCAGTTATATCTCACAGTTCAGTTTTGCTATTGTATAATTATTTACAAACATGTTGTTAAATAAATAGTACCGTCAACAAACATTGCTGTTGAATTTGCAAGGGAAACAAATAGAAACGATGGGAAGACAAAGGAATAGCAAAAGAAAAGGTATATATATCAGTAATCATAGAAGTTGTTGCGGGTATTCCACTCATATTTACCTAATTCTTCATAATTATACTCCCCTTAACGTCTCTTTCGTGGCAATATTTCATTACCAGCTGTACCTGGGCAAAGCTCAGTGAACCACTGGAGAAAAATGAATATTTATTTTTAAGCTTTTTAAATTCAAAGAACACAGGTTGATTTTCTGGATGTTAATTTTTATTCTGAAAGCTGACGTTTTTTTTAAACTTCGTAAAATGTCAGGAAGGGCTGCTATTTTTTTTTTTTTTTAATTTTTTCTAGCTTTCTTGTTCAATCAAAACCAAAGCACAGTACTTTTGAAGCATATTATGTTATTTTATGGTAAATTGGTTTTTGTATGACAGAAAACCAGAAAAATGCATAATACATGTACTACATTTTAATATATTTACACTGCTTTTACCGATATTAAATATTATATTCACATATTTCTAATTGCAGTGTTCCTAAATCAAGTGTAATCTGTCTTATTCTTCTCCAGTGTACTTCTTAAGAAAAAGGCAATTTTGAATTTCAAACTGTTTTGTATAACCTAAAGTAAGCTTGTAGGGAGCAAATTAATGAAAGCAGCACTTTTACTTTATGCCTGAATGTAATTTTCTAGTATTTGTTTTTGTGTTCTACATCAAGTCAAAGAGTCATAGTTATCTTCTTCTTGGTAGCTATGAAGCATGCATGTTATGACATCAATTTCCAGTGCAATTCAGTCCTGGTTTTAGGTCCTGTTATCCTTATTTATATCCATAGGAGCAAGCTTTTATATGCAGTCTTACAGACTCCATGGTTATACAAGCTGTGGAGAAAGCCATATGAGCTGGGAAGAAAGACACCATTTATTTCTGCAATCCAGTTGCCATTACTGTATGGAGATTCTGCTGCTGCTGCTATAGAAAACAGACATTTCTCTGTGTAGATGTAGACTTTCCAGTCATGATGCTACTCTAAAATTATATTTACTTGTCTCCTGACTCTCCAGATCACAGAGCTATAGGCCTCTTTAGTTTTGAAAGAAGGATGGATTTTGACCAAAATCTCTCAGTAAGGAAGGTCAACATTTTGAGTGGAAAATGCGATGAAATACTTTTGTCTTACTGCTCACAAAATCAGTTCACGTAACTATATCTTCTTGATATACCCTATACAAGGAAGATACTGAATTACCGGTGAGTTGTGACTTGTTCTGATGCTTTGTAAGTAACAGAGGTTAAAAACTCATCAAAACAGCGTTAAGGAAAATAGAAATCCAAATTGAAGTCAGGCACTTAAATTATACTCTGTTTTATGGGTGGTCCCTTATGAGTAGAGGGTTTTTTGGCATGTACCAACATGCATTGTCTTTGCCTGCCTTTATTTATGTATATGTATTCATACATAAACATACATATATACATACATACATACATACAACTGTAGTAATTGGTGAGCTGACCCGCAAAATGTACAAATAATACCAGCACTTTGTTCAGCATAGACTACTGAACCGCTTACAACTCCGTTTTGACCACACAGTTGAAGAATACAGAGACACTCCATGTGATCTTGAGAAATGTTATTTATTATAACCACATGACAAGTTTATATATGACGTTACAATGCACTATGGGTTGTTAAATAGTTGGTGGGCACTTTCAAGGGGAAAAAAAAAAGATTTATGAGCAGCAAATACTGACTAAATGAAGCTGTACTTTGATTCCAAATCTCAGTTTATACTTAGGATATACTGTAATAGTCTAAACTTGTCATGCAACCATGAAAGTGCTAAAAGCTTTCAAAAATAAACATATCCAGATGACGGAAGCCACTTTATCCTCAGGATAATGGATCTCTGTATTAAATACAGTAACATATGTATAATAAAACATATGGAATATGATATTTTCAGAACCATTTACAGAGCACTGTGTACAGGTGTGCAAGGAAGATATAAATACTTCAGCCTTGATAGACAAACTCCTGCAGAATCAGGGCCCCAGTTATCGCCTCTGCTGTATGTCTGTTTGTATGTGTAAACACACTGGGGAGGGAGGATATTCACATCTGAACTAATTGCAAGCTTGCCAAAAAATGTTCTTTGGGAATTCAGATTTAATTGCTTTCTTGAACTCTTGTATAAGGAGTTGTTCTCACCTTGTTCCCTGTGTATTGTTGTCGTTAACTATTAATGGGAGTCCCGCACCTAGAGTGCAGGGAGAGTGTCAGTTTGCCTCTCTGGGCACCTTCTCCTCCTACTGGAAGCGCCATTCCTTTGGATACAGATTCTCCTCTTGTTTCTGGATTTGTGCTCGCTTCTTACCCAAGCAAAGCCCCGCTCAAAGAGTTCTGGTAATTTTTGTAATTGCTCACTCTTTGCACTGCTGTGACTGCGTCATCTTTATATTTGAGCTTCTGTACTTCTGTGAAAAATGGCTGTGTAAAAATAGCACTGCCTAACTCAGCTCTGCTCCCTCTAGGTATTTGGAGCTGCTGACCAACATAAAGGTGTTTTTAGTTTTACTCCTATTAGCTCTGCAGAGTCAACACAGGTACAACCGTGGTGAGAGAGAAGATTCACTGAGAAAGTTTCAGATGGTTTTCACTTAAGTCATCTCAAGAATGGAGTATGGAACTACTCTGAATGAGCATGCATTAATATACTGTACCAGTGCTAAAATTGCACTTAGCTTCTCCTTACTCCCTACTGATTACTTACATCTTGATGGTTCAGATAAATTTTTATTACCTTTGGGTTTATTATTTGGTATATTATTCTTTGGGGTTAGATCCTTGCTTTTGCTGTCTGCCAATCAAAAGACCCCCACAAAAAGATTTCCAAATCTGCCAGCTAATCCTGTCTGCTGCTAGTTAATTCTGTCTGAATTACAAATGAGAATATATTTCAGTGTTTTGGGCGCTCTCTATTTGAAAGTTTTCCCCTCTGAGCAGCTGGACACTCTCTATTTGGCATATGCATTTTGCAGAAAGAGTTGTACTGTGGGATCCTTGGTCATATCAGCAAATAAGGTAAATTGGGAATGCCATCTTCATTTCACTGAAGAAGCTGACCCAGAGACACTACAGTTCTATACAGTTGTCAGTCAGATATTATTAAATAATGTCTGGGTGCCACTGGAGAGAAGCAACCTGCTAAGAGAAGTTGCAACACTCTGACTTGCTCAAATTCAGGGGAAACTTCAGAAGTACTTGATGTTGAATGTTAAGCTTTCAGTTGCAGAATCAACATTTGTTCAGATCATCTTAACTCTCACTGACCTTGGTGATGCTGCAGGGGGTATATTATTCTGTGTATGAGCTATTTTTGAATAAGAACTCTAGTGCATTGAGCACATGATTTTTAATAGTAGACTTCGTGCTATACCTGCCACTTCTCTTTCTGCAAAGTAGTCTTTAAAAAAACAACAACAGTTATTGTGGAAAATAGTATATATAAGAGTCAGGTCACTTTTTTTGTTTTTTCCCTGTCCTTGCTTTGTGAGTAAACAAAATACATTTCAATTTTTGCTAATCTGTTGGAGCTCTGTGGCATCATAGGTCTTGGAGGCTGCAATAATGCCCAAGCATCAAGTACAGTGGCGGACCATGGGCAAGCTCAGTTAGTGATTTCTGATATGTGTGAGACTCCTCTTGCTCTGCCACTGTTGAGACAAAGACCCTTGTTTTGGAAAATAAGGAAAAAACATCTTCCTCTCCGTAGACTTGGATGAGTGTCTTTTTCCTCTATACTGCTGTGAGCGAATGATTCACAGACCTACATCTCATGTACTGAAAATCTTGCTGCAGTGGAGCCCTTAAAAGTGTCAGTGTGTTTCTAGGCAAGTGCAGGATGTGTGCCAAGAAAATCCACTGCAAAGGCAGTGATTAGAAATATATTTACAGATTGGGATGAATTTTTAATGAATATCTTAGCACTTCTGTCAGATGTTTTATAGGATCCTCTCTGGAGATTGTTAGTATTCAAGAACACCTTAAGTTTTAAAGAGGAAGTGCACACAAAATCATATGTCTGACATCTCCTTGCACCCTAATATTACTGAAAATAACTCAAGCTTTGGCAATCACATTTGATGATACAGTAGAGCAGAAAAAATGATATATGGAATGGAAAAGAAAGAGAAGGAGAGGAGCTAAAATAAATAGAATCAAGCTTTAAGGAAAGCCAAAGAGTGCAAAAAATGTGAAAGAGATAAATTTAGAAACCTGACAGGCCATCAACACAACAGTACGGAAACGAAGAGTGAAAAATGACACTTTGAAGATATGACCACAACAGCCATAATAAAATGCACAAATGGGCATTCTTCCCATTCAGTCTTTCTCCTTCCTACACTCTAGCACCATATGTCAAGGCCATATAATTATGGTAGTTTAAAAAAACAAAGAAGAAAGCCTAGTTAAACTAAAGCCTACTCAAGTATATGATATATCTCTCTCAAATGGAGAATTGCACTGTGTAGCAATTTCATCTGAGTGAGTGAGAGTCAAAAGGGAAAAAATGAAACGAGAAGGAAATGAAGCTAAGTAATTGG
Source organism: Nycticryphes semicollaris (assembly GCA_013400055.1). Taxonomy (NCBI): domain Eukaryota; kingdom Metazoa; phylum Chordata; class Aves; order Charadriiformes; family Rostratulidae; genus Nycticryphes; species Nycticryphes semicollaris. The sequence goes on from VXBJ01003443.1 coordinate 187,464, forward strand.
AGGAAAAAGAGATGTCATGAATTGGAAATGAGTTTTGCTTTGAGGTGCTGACTCAGATGCATAGCTTTCCATAAAAGCTACAGTAAGAATAAAAATAGACCAGAATTTTGGTTATGAATAATAATAAAAAAGACTTTTATTTGCTTCATGTGCTTCAGAAATACCCATTTCTTCTGCTTATGAATAGGAAAATAGAAAATCTGTGCTATCCTTCTTTCAGACTTTGAGCCTTAGTCTCAAATCTGAAACCTGCATATAGAAAATGAAACACAAAATATCAAGCTTGCTTTATTTCTTCTTTATTTACAATCATTCAGATGGATGGCAAAAGAAATAAAATTTAGGTGGAAAAAAGGTGATCACCAATAAGTATTTTTATACAGATGGGCATATAGATAAGTACCAGACCCTTTCTTCAGGCTTCGTTTAATAAAATTGTCAAAAAAAGACCAGTGTACATGGATGGTAGTGAAATTAATCAAATTCATTGTTAAGAAAAAGTGTTGGGCATTAGTACTTTGCATCTTTTTGCGTTGTCTTCACAATATCAGGATGTCTAATGCTGCCTTTACCTCTGGAATACCTTTTCAGTCTTTATTTTCTTTGCTTTGGATTTCAGAATCTTCTCATCTGAAAGTTCATTTTTCCATTGTCTGATACTGTGTCTCCAGCTTTTTCTCTGTTGCTATTCAAAATTTCTTTTAGTATCTCTCTTCTACCATATTCTACCTCTTTGCCACTTTTATCATCTTAATCATAGGTCATGTTTCACAAAGGATGCTGGGACAGATTCACTTGCACAGAGATATATTAGCAGGTCTTGTAGCTAATGGCACACACCGATTGTTAGTGGTGAAGGTCACTAAGGGGAGGAAGGGAGGAAAATAAAGCATGAGTTAGACATGGAGGGAGGAAGGGAGAAAGGAGGGGAGAAAAGGAGGGCAAAAGGGGTAAAAAGAAAAGTTTTTCAATAGAAAAAAAACACAAAAAGAGAAGAAAAGAGAAAAGATAAATGAAAGATAAAAGATAAATACTAGAGAAAAGAAAAACTCTTCCTACTAGCCAGTCAGGACCACCATGTGGTCCTCTGGCAGAGTCAGGATGAACATCCTCATCTTTGTGCTACTCCCACTCAGCAGGTGGCGATGGCTAAGGATGTAGGGGACCTAAGGACCTGTGTAACAGTCCTTTGCCATTCTTACCAAAATATTTAAACGATTTCTTGTCAAAGGCCTTGGTCTTCCTCACAACTGCTCAGCCAAAAGTCAGTTAATTGCTCCAAAAGCGATACTCAGTCATTCTTGTGGTTGCCAGAAAGGCTTGCCTTCAGAAAGCTACATGGCTCTGTAAGAGTCCTTCTGGTGAAGACCACCAAGGTCTGGTAAAGCAGAATATCTTCCAGGTATTGTTGTCTTCCCTCACTTTCTGGTGCTCTTGGTACGGTTGTTTCAAAGTTGCTTTTTTCCATCAGCCTCCTTAGTGTATTTTCATTGTCCCAGAGATTACAGGATGACATCCACTGTAGCAACATATTTCTCTTGCACTAGGTGCAGCACAAAAACAAATGCAGACAATTTCCTTGAATTGTGTAGAAACATTAGTTGAACTGCCAAAAAATACATGCCTTGGGAGTTTACTTAAAGATGTATTCTTCAAACATTACTTCAGGCCTCCTCTGCAGATAGTTTTGGAATAATCTCTTCCTTTGAAATGAAATCAGTGTTGGATGTGACCATGAGAACTCTTTTTTCCTGATATTTTTAAAAAATATCAACTAAAGGGAAAAAAGAAAAAGAAAGCTAGAGTACTAATTGACTAAAATGATAAACATTTTAGTGTTAAGTTCTGATGTTGTCCAGTAAATGGAGGTAGCTTTTCGATTGGCTGATCTTTTCTTTTTGGTACATGTGTTTTATGATAGAGATCCCGTATAGCTGGGTGTTACATTGTCAACAAATCAGTCCTTCACTGGGAAACACAGCCAAGAGGCAAATCTGCTGAATTGTTATTGTCCCAAATAAGAGTGACAGAGCATTTTGAAATGTGAAGACAGCTTATAAGCATTTTGCCATAAAATCCAGTTAGTCAAAGTTGCTTTTCCCCACAACTGAGGTGCTGGAACACTGTGAAATCGCAGTTCTATTTTTGGCTGACTCAGAGCAGAGATTTGAATTAATGTATCCTGCCCAGAAGAGCACCTGAAAAAGCAGGCCACATAGTCATTTTTATGCTTTCCTCTTGCCCAATGAATATTTAAATAGTCTATGCAGAATATCATGAGTCTGACAGAAAAAGACTGAGGGAGAGCTACCTCTGCCAAATTATTTGAGGCTTTAGTAACCTTTTTGTGCTGTAAATGGTCAGATTCCCTACACAAGAGAGGTCTTGACCCCGTGCATTTCATACCTTTACATTATTCCCCTGAGCACTAGGTTATTAGATAAGAATATAACATGAGGATACATTTTGCTTATCTAAAATGTGGCTTCTCTTGCCTTTTATTTCAAGTATGCCAAAATAAAATATTCTGTTTCAGACTGAACTAAATGCTTTGCATGAACCTTAAGTGACTAGGTTTTCTTTTCAACAAAAAGGAAAAAGCACTATACCTTCCAGAATGAAAAAAATGACCCCAAATTAAATATTTATATTTCAATCCAGCCTTCAGATAAAAGGATACATCTCTTGAATGGCTCTAATACATAGGTCTGATTTGAAGGGCTGCTGAATATCTCCTCTCTAATTGACTTTAACCCAGGTGCACCAGTACAAGCTGAGATACACTGCAGCTCTGAATATCACCTCTGGAACATTTAAAAGCTGGAGGCACAAATGTCAGTGAGTTTATGTAAACAAAGAGAGCGTTATGCTAATTTGCACTAGAAAGAGCTCAGCATAGTGTTTGTTGCCAGGCTCAGGAAGGTGTGCAAGGTTTTGTCACCTCTTTTCATTTTGTACAGTAAAGGGACAAGGTTAATAATATCCAAGTTTGCCCATGGCTGGTACTCATCTAGTAAGAGTGAAACAGAAAAAAAGGCATTGTGGCATTTGCGATTCTAAAGTAATTACTCAGTATTGATAATCCCACAGGTACCTGAGACAGGTGCCTCATACAGAAAAAATGTGCCGTAGCTATTACAGAGGTATTTGAATGTTAAACCAATATAAATGTAGGATAAATTTTGCCTTCAGTTATATATATATGTCAAAGCTTAAATCTGAATCTTTTGAACCTATACTTGTACAGAAATAGAAGTAAATTACTGTGAGTGTCTCAATACAGTTTATTGCCAATTAGTATGTCTGATTAGAGGGAGAAATCTACCCAAGCCTAAATTACCGGACCTCCTAAAATCACAACAGTGGTATAAATGGCACTGAAGAATATGACATAAATCAGCAATGAAAAGTGGAGAAATTCATGTAGTGGGAAAATTAATTATAGTGACACGAGGTGTTGAAAGAGGATGAGGGAGCAGGCATAAGTGCTGGGCACGATTTTAATATTTAGACTGTAAAAAATAGATCTTTTCACTTTTATACAAGCTCATGTATTTTACTGGTGGGACATGTATGTCTCTGTAGGCAACACTTGATTGGTTAGGATCTAGTCCTGAAAGCACTAATCTACCTGTTTATCTACGGAAAAGTTACTCATCTGTGGAGAGCAATGGGAGGTGCATGTATTGCTGAAAAAGATGTTGGGACTCAGGAACACCAGAGAATCGATGTTAATGAAGATGACAGCTTGAGTGTCTGGCTGCTGCATAAAAGCAGAGCACAACTGCTTAAATGTCCCGTGTTAAAGCCTTGTCTTATAAACTGTGTTGGACAAATATGAGACAGACTCTGCATGTGATGTGATGTTAGCATCTCCAGGAAAAAAATGTCTGAATAATTGAATATAAAAGATCAGAAGAGAGCTACTTTAAAGCACTCGTGACTTTGTGGACGACTTTGAAATGCAATCTGTTAGGACACAAAGTTGCATAAATACTTCTAATCAAATAAAGTCTGTGTATCTCTTCCTTGATTTTACTTAATTAACAAAGGAAAATTGAATGAGGATTTTAATAAACCCCAGACTGTCTCAGCTCTTTCCTTTATCCTAAAAAGGCAATCAAGGATAGATGGAGAAAGTCAAGACTCACTCAGTTCTTCTGCCTTCCCAGTAGTATTTCTTCATTGTATCTCATTTGTTTCCAAATGTTTGAGTTTGGCAATTTTTCTGGATCCCGTGTCACTGTTTTAATTCTTTCTGCCTTGCTGCTTCCCTTCTTATTACGCTTTTTACTTTTTTCCTTCCTTTTACCTTTTCCTACAGAGATGCTTGTACTCCTGAACACAAAAGCTATTTATTTGCTAGCTGCAGTTTGCAATAGAGGTACCAGTTATGTTTGTCAGAAGAATTTCTCTTTAGGAGTCTAGCAGTACATGTATAAGATATTACCTGAGGCATTACTGGCCCTCATACTGACTTGCTGTGAAACACACTAAGAGAACACTGCCTGAATCCCAAGACTATCAAACAACATTTTGCGTGGAGGGGTCACTGGGAAGACTATGACTGAATATAGGTCCCTGTATTTTCAGTTAAGAACAAGCTACTCCATTCCTGTCAGGTCTCCTTTGAAGTCCTCATTACCAGGCAAAGGTAATGATGAAGAAGTACATTTATTCTAAAGACGATGTTCTTTATGACAAAGTGGTAAACTTGGTTTGAGAGAAACAAAGCAAATCTTAAAAAAACCCTCACAATCCTGGATGAGTCTGTCCCCTCATCTTTTCAAGGCTAGGTTAGCTTTAGTGAATTAATTTAAATTCTATTTCTTTGTCTATAATAAGTATTTTCATTCTTATCTCTTATCTCTTCTATTGCCCACACATGTATAATTGAAGCATCATTTGAACTGTGAAATCTTCTAACACTCCATCTGTTTATATTAGGGTTGCACCCTCTTGGAGTCCTCTCTGTCTTCTGGACTTGGGTGCAGTTGGAAGATCTCCTGGTTTTCTTCAAGTTTTCTGATATTTTTTCATCAGACCTCCTATCTCCATCTTTCTCTCTCTTTCTTGTAATAGGAACTTAATTTTTGTTTTTAGACCGAGTATGACTGTCATAATTCTTCCTTTCTTCCTTCACTTGAGACCTGAAATACCAATTCCAATTCCTTCTTTATCTGTGGTTTTTGTTTTTAGTTTGTTTGGGGTTTTTTTTTTGTTTGTTTTTTTTGGGTTTGGTTTTTTTTTCCCAAAAGAGAAAAGAAAGGAAGGAAAGAAGAAAGGAAATCTCTGGAGTTTACATTACTGCAACTGGTTTTAATTATCACATTTTTCTAGCTACATATTTGCTTGCTATCGCAACATTTTTAAGAATAGAAAAATTAATGAAATCCCTATTCTTTAGGGGCATTCATTTTACAGTTATGTTTGCATGTCCTGAAAATTCTGCACTTCCATGTACTTCTCAAGGCTAACTCTAAACTGTAGAACTTGGAAATGTCTTTCAGAAATTGGACAAGACTTGAAAATGACTTTCTGATCTAGGTTCGCCCCCAACGTTGATGTGGTATGTGTTGATTGCATATAAGAATATATTCTCTTCTCAGTCCCCTGGCTGGAGGACTGGGAATTGCTGAGGCATGAGCAGAGAAACCACACTCAATTTATTCATAATAAAGGTGACACTGTTACTCCTTTTTGTGCTTTTTCTAGGATTTCTAACCCTATTTGCACTTTTGGAGATCCAGGCAAAATAATCATTCTAGTCCAGTTGTTCTTTCCCATTCCCACTAACCTTTTTGTTTGTCTTTTAAGCTCTCTAAAATAACCCGGGTTTTGGCAATAAATAAATAAATAGATAGATAATTAAAGTCACTACACTGGTTTGTAGGACATGAGTTTTCAGTTTCAGCTCCCAACCAGGCCTAACACTACTGTTGAGTGTGTTGCTATTGCAGTATTGTTTATTTTGGATTTGTGGTTGTTTCTTCACTGAAAACTTCAAAAGGTCAGCTTTGTCCCAGTGAGAAATAGAGAAACTTTTGAAATCACAGTCTGGAAAAAGTTTTTCTTGCCTATTTCTATTTTCACATAAAATTTCTTCCTCTCCTAAGGTTTTGGGGCAACTAATCTAAGGCCAAAGGCTCAAATAGCCATCCAACAAAACTATTGCCAGCTGCTTTTTCTGCTAAGCCTACCAGATGTGAAGCTGAAATTGTATGAATGAGCTTTAGACCGTATCTGAATATTAGAAAACAAAAAGTCTTTTTGGTAAATATGGATTATGCACTTTTCACCTTGACTTCCTTTCTTCAGAGGTAAAGTGATTAATGACAATAATTCAAGAATCCCACCACAATGAGCTGAAAAGTCCAGTCTTTAATGATCACAGATGGAAATATCGTACTTGAACAGCTAAGACAAGAAATGAATGACAAACAATGCATAGCAGACACATGTACCAAATAATTTGCTATGGTAATATATGTAAAACAAAATGATTGTGATTTTATGAAGGTTACAGAGATACAGGAGGAAATAACTTTAATTGCATCTGAAATGTATATATGTAGTATCAAAAGTAAAATTTAAAAAAGTGCTAACAAGAACATTTCTATTAGGGCGGGAGCTTTACCTATTTTCCTGAAGTTCAGCAATGAAATTATAAAAACAATTCAGACATCTTTAGGTGGGAACCTGTGCCTTGTCTTAATTCAGGTATTACTATAATTTTAAGATTTTGTCACCATCTGAATAATATTGGCTACTTGGACTATTTCTTCTGCCCACGGAAGGTCCTGTCTCTTCTAATTTCTGCTTAGCCTAACTAAAACTAATATATCAAAGCTGCTTCTAATAGTGACGTGCACTAAACTGCTGCTCATAATCATTACTTAATCTACTAGCTACCTTATATTATCTGATTGTAGGTACTATATCTATGCACACTGAAAGACTATTAAGGCTGACCAAGAAAAGCAAAGATAGTCATACAAAAGATGTATGCTGAGCTTTGAATTCACTGCAGAATTGACTTTCTCAACATTTCAGAGAAGAAAACCAGCCCTTTTCACTTGGGGGCGAGGAAGCAAGGCTCAGAGAGAAATTATGAGTAGAAATCCAGAACTTGTCTAGGTTCCACAGAAGCATTTCCTATTTGTACTAAAAGTACATGGAGAAGAGCGAGTGCCTTCACTCACCTCGGTCTTTACTGGTAAAAGAAAGTTACCAGTAAAGCAGTTCAAGGCTTCTGAGACCAGTGAGGAAGCCTATTGCAAGGAACACTTTCTCCGAGTGGAAGGGGACCACTTAAAATGTCAGGGAACACTTAAAAAATCATGGATTAAAAAAAAAAAATCATTAAAAAATCATCACTTGAAATGTCAGGGAACACTTAAATTGGATATACATGAGTCCATGGAACCTATTGTGATGTACCCATGAGAACTGAGGAAACTGGACAGTGGCATTGCATGGCCATACTTGATTATCTTTGAAAGATCTGAGGAACTGCAGGCTGGCCAGCACCATCTCAGTCCCAGGGCAGGTAGTCCAGGAAATCTTCCTGGAAGCTATTTCCAGTCATATGAAAGATAAAAAAGAGATTAGGAATAGTCAGCGTGAATTTATGAATTTATAAGTTTGACCAACCCAATAGCCTTCTACGATAAAGTGACTAGCTCTGTGGACGAGGGAAGAGTAACTGACATTATCAGCAAGGATTTCAACATTGTCTCCCATAACATTCTCACAAACAAATTGATGAAGTATGGACTAGATAAGTGGATGGAGAGGGACTGAAAATTGCCTGAATCAGACAAGAAAAACAAGCCCAGCTACCCAAGTGTATAAGATGGTAAAGTGGTTAAAAGAAATCTCCCTAAACCAGGCTTTTCAAGAAAGAAGCTATCACTAAACTGCCAGGGTTAAAGGCTATCAATCAGTGGCACCTAGTCCGGTTGGAGGACAGTCAGTACTAGTGTAGCCCTCTAAGAGTAAGGCAAAAGAATATGTTTATTCATATTAGAAAATGTTTACTGAGAGTCTGGTCAAATACAGATTTCCCAGAGAGGTTTTAGAGTCTCCATGCTTAGAGATATTGAAAACTCAACTGTACACAGCCCTAAGGAACCTTTGAGAAGCAGGGTGTGGTCTAGATCATCTCCAGAGGTTCCTTCCTAACTCAACTACTCTGTGATTGTGTGATACAACAAAGATGTCAGTTTTAAACAGGACCCTGAGTCTTGGTAGAACTTGTACAGACGCTTATATCAGACTTTGATCTCAGCTAGAAAATCAGAATCTTAAAAACAAGCTTTTCTCAGGAGTTTTTTAGAGTACTGTACAAGTAGTAAATTCTGGAAATCAAGTAGCATAATTATGCAGGAATTTCAGAGAAACAATGCAACAAATAGTTCTCCATGATGTTGTCTCTGCTTCCTAATTTGGTGTTAAGACACTGCCTAAGAACTGCTCAATACACATTAGGAGACGTTCATCTTCTTTCTTCTTGTAGCCAACAATATCAGCTTTCAAAACTGTTGAAGCTGAGAGCCTTTCTTCATTTCCTGGAGTGTCCTTCCTTATTTCCCAGGATTTAGTACGCTTTACCAAAGTTTCACAGCACAGAAAAGCTTTTACTGCTCATTTATATGGCATATGTATTCCCTCCCCCCTTTTTTCCTGTGCTTTCTCTATATTAATACATTTCCTTTATATATAAACTGTAATGTATAATCTATTATATTCCCCCCTTTGCTTCCTAACACACAAAACCAGAGCATAGTCTTGCTTCTTTTCTGTGTTTTTGAAAGTCAAAAGTAATGTATTCATCTGAACAGCTGGGTAACTTCCATGCTCCATGCAAAACAGTTTAAAAAGTAACAAACCTCAGGAAAATGTGACAAAAACCTACAATAGTTCAAATTGTAGATCTGATACAAATCTCTCACTGTTCAGAAAATTGTGTTCATTGTCTTTTATTTTTAGAAATTTCATTACAAGAACTTAAAAAGGAGAAGTATTCTTTTGCATTGTGGCGTATTTAGGAATTCCATTTTTATCCTGTAACACTATTCATTTGGGAACACGCAGTGAACCAGCAGGACAAGGTTCATTTCAGAAACTTGGCAAAGTAGGACAGTGTCCTTCCAATGACAAAGAAAAAAAATAAAAATAAAAATTTTTAAAGAGGCATGCTTCTAGTTTTCTATTTACTTGTGTTCTTGTTTTTATAATACTGCAAAAGATGTACATTTGAGATCAGAACTGGCTAGAAAAAATGAAACAACACACAAATACTGCATTTTAATGCATAAACCTTATTTCATATGTGGAATTATGCATGGAGTAGGGACTTTTTCCTTCTTGGAAAACAAATGGTAGGACATTAAAAGTTACATATACAGCAGTTTGGAATGGTGGATTTGAATTTACTCTCATTATAGCATTGAAAATGATACAATTTCCCCGAGTTAATACCAGTGTAATATGAATGTGGATTAAAATCCTGACAGGTCAAAGAACTGAAGATAATCTGCCAGAATGTCATTGCTATTAATTAAAGATTTTGCTGGGCATACAAAACAATTAGTTACTCTTGAAAATCTTTGTATTATTTTCTAAAAAAATCCAGACACTAGAAAATGCTAACCTTTCCAATTATTAATTTCAAGAAAGACACGTTTGCCTCCTCCTCTTCTCTCAGCAAGTAACATGAAGAATTCTGAACGAGAAATCAAGATAATCCAGTCTAGGCGTTCACTGTCCAAAGGTATACCCAGGAGTGTAAATTACATGGTGAGCTTCTTTTGTCTTGTCTAATCATCCAAATGACTAGCCCTTGCAAATGTGACGTTGCTCATAAATATAGCTCTGTTCTAGCTCGCCTTTAAAAACTAATCACATATATCTGTTGCTATTATTGTGAGCAGTAAATAGCAGTGGTAAGAATGAGGAACGTAACATCTTCAGGTCTTTTGAAATATGTTTAGCCCTTTCTTAAAGAAATGTATATTCTTAAGTTTCATGAGGAAATATCTTTACCAATGTCATTAGGTTTCTACAGGAAGAAATTATGCAGGTATATAGGAATGAAGAAACAAGCTGCTACTATGTAATTAGCTTGTTAAAATTATCAGCTATAACTTCTTCAGGACTATAAACTTTCAAAAATATCAAACACTGGTGATCCAACCAAAACAAAGGGGCAGAGGACAACTGGGACATTGGTAGCAACTTGCTTTTTAAAAATGAAATATTTTATTTAAAAATAGGTTAATCATTATCACTTATACTGAGTGCTGTGTTTTATCCAGTAAAACTAGATTAATAAATACTCGCTGTGCAGGCTGTTTCTGTGAGGTTTATATCACAATGACAGAGCATGTGTGTTACAAAATTGCAGAACTATACTATCTTTTTTCTGTGGAGCAGACACAGGGTTCCATCACACACACACAAACTCATGCAAATGGAAACAGCAATGGGATTTCTAAACAAAATCCAAGACAGTGTCAGAAACTTAGTTCAATTTTTATGACTTGCATCATAAAAAATATTTAGTTTATGAGAGCATATTTTTTTAAAGGCCTGATCTATGTAAGTCTTTAACCACTTTGCTATCTTAAATACTTTGGTAGTCGGGTTTGGTTTTGTTTTCTGATTCCTGAGGTAGACACTCAGCCTGGACCCACTCCATCCAAGTACCAGCTTTTCACTAAACCCAGTTAGGAACCGGATAGCCCCCAACTTTGTGTCTCATCCACCTTCTTCAACAGCCAATGAAAAGAAATGACATTTCTAGACAGTACATCAGGTCCCCAGAGGTATTTTTTTATTATCTGAAGTTACGCTGGGAAGGATCAGACCTTGTTGATAAAGCTAAAGGAAATGTCTCTTTCAAAATGAGCCACTGGTGAGCGACTAACGATATATAGCTCATAATAACAACCACATAATTAGTCAGAAGTAGAAATACGATACAGTCCTGCAAAACAATTGGAGTTAGAAAAGAATAATATTTTGGCAAGAATCCCTTTAAGGTCAATGTATTCCATTCTACAGTAATTATACATTTGCAGAGATATTGCCTAAGTTCCTGCCTAAGGACTTTTTAAGTCACAGTGCATGTTCAGTGAGGGGAATTCATCTCACTTGGTCAAAAAATAAACTCTTGAAGTTTAAGGTAATCACCCTTCACAGACTGTGGAGAGACATTTAGAGATGACAAGGCATCTCACCAGTCTTAGACATCTATCTTTCCATGAAACCAATTGCTTTCCAGAAATGCAAGTTTCTCCCCAAGAAAGGAAGAATTTGCTGAACAGACTGAATCCTGGATCACTAGCTTGGATGCAGTCTACCAACTTTTAGATGCCTGTATGAAGTGAGATGCATCCAACAATAGCTGTTTGTATCCTAAGAGCCCATAACCTCAGGGGGGATTTAAAAGCACTTAGAAGATTTGGGCTCCTGCTATCTTATTTCCACAAGTTCACAGCTACTATTCATTACTGTAGTTTTTGAATAACTTTTATCAGTTGTGAAATGGATCACATTCGTCATGTGTTGACTGATCTTTCACAAATTCTGCATTTTATTTTTAAATGTTGTTAAACTTTCACCTCTTGCATTGGCGTACTACTTCCCAGGAGTGTCATTAGGTAGGTTTTTTTACTCCATTAAAATTTGATGCATTCATGTCAGTAACCCTTTTTTTGCATGTGAATAAGAAGGTATGATACACATAAACATAAAATTGTGGGATATAATGCATAATCTAGTAATCAGTTTATGAAGAACAGTGTTATACTCAAAATACTGGTCTTATACTGTTCAGGTGCTTACCAAAGGGTTGCATAGGAAATTAAGGAGATCCAGTGAAAAAATAACAGAAGGCATTTTTAAAAATGATTTTGTTATTCCTTTTATTTCAATTTATTTTTCATCAAACCGCCATGAAAAATTCAAAAGAATCCTTTAGATTTATATTCTATGTTTCTGCACTTGCACTTCAAAGATATATTTTTACAGAATAGAACTCATTTATTAAAACTAACTCTGCCACTTACCCTTCACTGTGGAGCAGGTTCTAGCTAATAATTTACTGTTGAGGGGGATTTTGTTTGCATGTATTTTTTAAGTGGCTGTCACATTTCTGTATACTGAAGTGGTTCACAGATCATCCAGGTGAGAAGAGAGGAGGAAAAGTGCAGCTCAATTCCTTCTCCACACTACTGAGAGGGGGCTGCTGAGAGAAGGAGGTGCTGCTGGGGAGCAGAAGCAGCAGCCTGTGGATGAAATGAAGTCTGAGGGTCTGTATGATGGGGAGAGTTTGGATACCACAATAAAAGCGTGAAATCTGCATTCTGATGAAAAGGTGCTATTTATTTGGGGTTTAAATTACTCCTTGGGAATGTCTGTTCCCAAGCAGAAAAGTCTTCTGGCTCAATGAATGTTTTTTTTTTATTTTAAAAAGCATTTATTTACTGCAGGAATTTATTGAACCCGGTTCAATGCATCTTGAGGACTTTCAGACCAATATTTAATTTGTTTACCATTTAAACACGAAATACAACAGGTGCAGGTTACAATCTGTTTTATAACAGCATCAACAAAAACCCTCATGGGCTTTCTGATTCCAGACTAATTTGGGAATTTGGAAACAAATAAAAGAAAAAAAAAAAGTGGTTTTTTTTTTCAAAAAAACTGAATTAATACCCTTAGAATAAGGAAAAGATTTGCCATATATCAGAAGCTTCATTAAGAACAAAAAAATGAAATGGCTTGTCAATAACTTTTAGCAATATACTGATAGGAATGATAATGAATTCAAATAGTATTAAACCATTTAATTTAATTATTATGGAATTTGAGTTAGGAGATATAGATGAGTGCTGAAGATCAGTAAAACAATTAATTGATTTTAATAAATGTCTAGGAGTCTTATAAAAGTCCAGGAAGCTGGTAGAGTCTTCGACTATCTGCTTGGCGATGGCATATTAATAAACAAACATAGGATCTTTCTGTTTCAAATCTGAAAAGAAGAAATTCTCATGAATGCTTGGCAGGGGCTTCCTGCTGATTCTTTTGACACTACAGCATTTAGAGTTAAGCCAACCTCCCTGCTGCTTTGCAATGCAAACTGAATGGGAAAATTAAGGGTAAATTACCACCAGCACGCATGATATTGTAGGCAGTCTCAAAATCTGCTCCTGGTTGCAAGATCAAAGCGTTTTACTTTCAGCAGATGTAACAGGAGGCCATTATGAGCACTTGTCTAATGAACCATGTCCAGTTCCATGAACCATATCCAATTGTGCGGGTTTTTGAAAATACTGTGCAGAAGAGTCTGCCACAAAGATATGTTCAAGATGGAATTTTTCTCCCAGTAACATTCCTTTTTTTTTTAATTTTATTTCTGCAATCCTCACCAGCCCAAACCTTGCTGTGTAAAGATTGCCAGATCTGGTTGTAGGACTACACTGTGACGCCCTCACTGCTGCTCTTGTGGAGATCTTTGAAACACTTCATTTTTGTTTCCAACTCCTCCCCAGGGAATGGCACCTCCAATTTATCAAAACCCCAGTGGGAATGTTGGAGCTGCTGGTTCGTTGCTAGATTGCCTTTCACTGAATAATTTTTTTGTTGTGATGATATGGAACTACCTCCTTGCAATACCCTCTTTCTACACTAGACACTTGTAAAAAACTTACCTTCTCTTTGAAGCAGGTAAAATGGTTTTGAAATGTGCAGCTGTGTTTTCACAGAAAGCCTTTATAAAGACAACACATGCAAGAATATATGGCATGGGTTCTGCTGCTCTCTGAGGCTGTAGTGGACATTTTTGGTACTTTACCCCAGCGGGGGAGACTGTTAATCAGTTTTTCTTCCCTAAGAAATATGATCAAAGTTCAGAGTTAATTTCTCCAAACAGTTGAATGTGCGAGACTAGTTGTTCTGAAAGGGGCCCACATTTGCTCTCCTTGTACCAATTTCAGGTTCACTGCACACTGACGGGCCCAAATCTGCATAAGAATGTGTCCTTGGCGGCTTTCCCCTGCCCATCAGGGCTACACTGCCATGGCATCCTCTCAGCTTGGCAACTGAGGCATTGTTCTGGGCTGGAAAATCCCTCCCTCCCACTGAGGAGCGGCTCCAAAGCAGCCCATGAATATCGTTCCACCAGCCAAGCTCTCTCTACAAAAGACATCCTGCACCAGTGCGCTCTGCAAAGGTCCATGATCCCCAAGATGTGCATTTGTCTACCCGTGGCAACTGGTTGAGACTAAGAATCACTCTTGGCAAGTCCAGCTGGCTCTAAGTGGCCCTGTAGTCAAATGATCTACTGTCAAGCGCTGGTTTGGCTGCACGTCAAACTGCAAATTGGACTCTTAAAGTTCACAAGGTTTCTACAGAGCATTGATGATAACTTTTTGACACAGGCGGTGGAGAAGCCAACAATGAGATGTTTGTTGCTGGACCCTGTATTAACAGACAAAGAAGGACTAGTTGGGGACATGAAGGCTGGGGGCAGCTTTGGCTGCAGGAACCATGAAATAGTAGAGCTCTGAATGCTGTGTGGAAGGAGCAGGGCAATAAGTAGAATTATGGCCCTGGACTTCAGGAGAGCTAACTTTGGCCTCTTCACAGACCTATTTGGAGGAATCTCATTAACTCTAGGAGGTAGAGGAGTCTAAGACAGCTGGTTAATATTCAAGCACCACTTCCTCCAAGCTCAAGATTGGTGGAGACCTATAAGTAAGAAACTTATTTCTGCAAAGGGACCCCATTTTTTTAACTAGGAAAATGTATGAGCTTTACGCCTCCTGCAGGAACTGCAATAAAGGCTTTTATGAATTTAAAAGTCAAATAAATGTTTTTGGTAGGTTGTTTGTGCTTGTTTACTTGGTTTTTTTAACACTTTGGGAAATTCTGGAGAATTATCCAAAATGAGCATATTTTTTAAATATTCTGGTATTGTGTAAAGAATTAGAAAGAAAACAAGGATTCAGCTCTAGTGAGGTGGTATAAATATGAAGACGAAAGGGTGAAACTGATGTTTGGGTTTTGTTTTTTTTTTAAGTTTGGAATTCTTTGAGAATTATTCTTTTGGGACATAAACAAATCTGTAGTGCTAGAATATAACTATATCTATGTATGCATTTGTGTATGTCTATCTGTATGTATATATACATCTGTGTCAGTGTAAAATATTTAGTATGATTTTTCTTTTATATTCCTAATAGAGATGCAAAACATGAAAGTATAATGCATTCTGTTATGATCCATGTTCATATGCATAAAAACTGTAGTTTTTTGCTTGGTGACTTTCTTGATGGATTAAATGATTAAAAAAAAAAAAAAAGCAAAACTGGAAAGAGATATTTAATTTTATTTTAAATTTCATTTATTTGACTCTTAAAAGGATGAAAAATGCCCAGATATCAAAAGTCCTCAAATAAATCTATGTGTGGAATTTCCTATTGATCAAGAATTCTTTGCAGAAATGATAGGCATTCATTTTGCTAAGTAATAAAATGCATCGTTGTCTTACAAAGTGAAGGCTGAGCAGGTCATAAAGGGTGATATTGACATGAAAATACTTGTCCACTCTGACCTTTCTGTAGAAAAAATTACACAATCCTTTTGGAGTAGGTGCTTTTTCCCCCCCATATTTATATTCAGAACTTGAACAGAGAATTGGTGTTTTGCTTATTCTTATTCTCAAGACACATTTTTTAAAAAATGAAACGCCTAATTATTTGGATGGGAAAGATGGTTTTAGAGAATATACAAAGTGATAAATATTTAGAAAATCATTGCTTTACAATGTCTTGGGTGACATCCAGATAGTTTTTAATATTCACATCTTAAATTATACAGCGCCATATTAAATTTAAGATAAGCCTGTGCCAGAACTTTTAACACTTTTAACTTGGATGTCCTTCATGTTTGGAGCTTCAGGGGGCTTACTTTTAATTTCCATATCCAAACGTGATAGAGCATGATAAATTTGTTTGTGAAGAACTTTTGATTTCCATTTATACTGGAGATGCTTCATGAGCTTGTGTTAAGACTGTAAAATGCATTTTATATGTAGGACCAGTGTCTCTCTCTATCATTTTTTAACCTCCTTTTTTGGAGCATTTTCGATGCTACAGTTTCAAATGAGGGAGATCCAAGGCGACATCAGATGGTTGTGAAATCTTGATGATCCCCTTTTCAGGTGGATCCCCTTTGGACAAAATGTCGACTTCTGTTCAGGACAAAGCAGCTTGTCAAGTCATAACTCCAGGGAGTTGGTAACCAAGCAACAGATCAACTGTTGGAAAACTTTGATCTCCTAATGATGCTCATTTGGGAACCTTCTGACAGGGAATTCTCTGAGGGCTGATGTGTGTAGACGGAAGAATCTAGCATCAGAAATCATAAAGACTGGGAGTAAAGGGGAGAGGAGGAGAGGTTTTGTGAGGATGGTTCTTGGGGTTTTTATGTTGGAGGTATCTTTTGTTTCTTTGGTTGGTTGATATTTTTTGTTTGATTTGTTTTGTTCATTTTTTGGTTTTCAATTGTATGACCAGGTAAGAAAGAAGCTAACTACTTGGATATGCTGTAGATAGACCCCACTTTTCAAAAGATGCCCATGTGTAGAATCACGAAACACTGGTGGAGTCTGAACTATACCCTACAGTTACAATTCTTGAAGATTTTGAAGAAACTGAGTACGTTTCTTAATTTTTTTGTTCTCTATCATCAGCTTAAATTCAGCTGATTTTGGAGCTCAACATAGAGAGTTAGTGCCATTTGAGATATACTGGCTTATAAGAGAAATCCACGTGGGACTGTCAGGACCATACTGCTATGCTGGACCTCTATCATGCTCACTTTTTGCTGGAATAGCAACTGGACACCTCACAGGATGTGCAAGGATGTTTCAAATGTAGCTAAACACTTATTTAGGGAATTGAATCCTGACCTATATTTCATGGTCTAGTTCAACTGAAATGTGATAAGCTTTAGCTGCACGAAACTTGTGAATCTATCTGCTGCTTCTACTACTGTACAAAATCTGTTCTTCCTCCTTGAGGATATTACCTGTACAATAGTGTTCCTCGCAGGGATGGATCTCAGTGGAAACCCATGTTTAAATTTTGGCTCTGACTCAGGACACCAGGGTACCTGGGTCTTGGTGGGGAAGGAACGCAGGCAGTGTGCCAAATAAGCTACTAATGAAGCTTTGAGCTATGAAATATAGATGTTACACACATTTCTAATTCGGCCCAATTACAATGTTAATTTAAACCCAATGCGGGCATTTACGTATCAGCTTATTGAGTTATTAAGCTTCTTTTAATTTGGTATGGAATTACATGGTAAATATATATATTCTACAGTTTGGAAAATAAAAGCTAAAGGATGTTTTATGACTGCAAGAATAATTAATTTATAAGACCTAAATAGTCTTTAAAAATCAGGAGATTTCCTACTCTCATTCATTAAAGACTTCAGAAAATTGTTTTAAAATACATAAGAAGGATGCATTTTAAGGAACACTAGATATATATCTATGTGTAAGGTAATGCAAATAGCCAGTCTTCAGAACAGTAAATTCTATAGCATGACCTTTAGCTAATGCAAAAAGTAAATAAAAAATTGTGCTACCTCAAATAGAATAGCTTGAGAGACTGTTTGCACATTTCTAAATACAGACTAATAACACTAAATTTATCAATGAATATTTTGCTACATGGATATTATTAGAAGGTTCTATAGCTCATCACTTGGTATAGAACAAAATGCATAGTAAGTTATACCTACATTTACAGATATAAAGGCCTGAAAAGTCTTCAAGGAAAATGAGCCTCATTTTTAGTACACTAGGTGGAGAACCTTACTGAATAAATTTTGAACTATATCTATGAATTGAGAACCAAATATTTTTATCAAGTTATGCAGGTGAAAAAAAAAATCTCTTTCCATTCGGTCTGATTGTGTGTAGGTATGAAAATCTGATCTCAATGTATGTTTTCATTTCACATGAGAGAACTCCCTCTTACCATAAAACCACTTTTGAGGCAAATCTTTTTGAGAGGCAAGTAGAATAGATTGTTTTGTTTAATTTTTTAGACTTGTAGTCATGTTTGATTTGAGTTCTATATTTTTTGTGAAGTTCTGTTGAGTTTTGTGTCATATTTGTTCCAAATTTATTCATAATTTCTGTTTTTTGTTCTGATTTTTCTGTTTTGAAATGAATCTTCAAACCTAGGGCAGCTGCATAAATGTTTCTAATAGCAGGCTCACTAAACTGATTTCAGAAGTAAATGAACTTACTATGGAAGGTCACACTTCCTTTGTAGCAACAGCTTTGGTTTGCAAGTAGGTCTCTTGGCTGTAGGCAATGGATACCTCTAAATATCCAATATCCTCCAAATACCTAATATCCTCTAAAGAAGGATTTCCTTTTCTGCTTTCAGACATATAACACTGGCTGCATAAGAGCCTAGTGTTCACAAAGCCTAAGGAATTCAGCTTGGTCTATCAAAATGATCCAAATTCATCATTACTTATCACACCTTTCTCCTGTTGTACATGTTGAGCAAAAATATAGCCTAGGGAGTAATGTGCAATTTGACAGGAGACGGATAGCTGAAAAGACACTTCAGGAATTGGTATTTCCAGAACCTTCCCACTGATCTCGTAGAATATAAGTACCTTTGGTAGATGATTAGATGATCAGGTTATCAAAAGCATAGATTACATACAGAACAATGGACTGCATTTCTTCTTAAATGAGTACAGTACAGTGCAAGGAAGTCACATGAGATTGTTTTTGCTCCTGGAGGAACAGAGGCATCATGTAGGAAGCGAAGAACAGAGTGAGCCTTTGCTCCATTGCATTATGTATTAATAAATGTCTTTGGGAAAAACAGAATAATCGGCAGTGAACAAAGACTGCTCGGCTCTGTATGACTGAGTTGCTCCAGGAAATGTCTCTGTGTCTCAGTTCAGTCTCAAACAGCTCTTGCTGGTAGAGTGTAATTTATTAGCTTTTCTGTTCAGAATTGACTAAACAGTAAAATACAGTAAACTAACCTAATCTCAACTGTGGCATTCTGCTCTAATATTGATGCTTGCTTGATGAAATAATACATGTGTAAAAACAAGACAACAACCTGTTACAGGAAATTCAAGAGAGGAAGAAAGAACACAAGATTAAAAACGTTTTTCAAAAATTTGGAATAGCAAATTTTGTCTGCAGAGATACCCAAGTTATTCTATGATTTCATAGACCTCATCCTGGAAGTCCTTCATGAATGTGTTGCATCTTGAAAGGTCTGCAAACTGTATGTAAAAGAGGAATGACCATGGAAAACAAAGGCTAAAAAGTGGTCTCCCACAAGGAAAGTAGTTTGAAGAGATTCTTTTTTCTGTGGCTTTTAAAGATAGATGGGGTCTCTTTGCTTGTATAAATTCCAAACAGACATGCTAATTCACCTTGCTGAGGGTAGTACTGGGAAGTGGTTGCCCGTGAAAACAGAGGAGGTCACCAGCAGGAGAAAAATTCAAGGTGAATGAATAGTGATAAAACCATATCTTAACCCCAAAGTGCTTCAGCTTTATATCTCTGTTGTACTATTATCATCTATGTAGGCTCAACAGTTCAATGAGAAGCAGTCTGTTAGTTGGAAACAGAAAAGGAAGAACACCCAGGACTAAAAGCAGTCCTGCAAAGACATATTAATCCTCTCTGTGAGGCAACCCAATGCATCTGCGGATTCCAGCTGTGACACAAGAGGAATGACCAAATGTCTGTTGTACAGCTGTTTTGTTCTTTCACTGTGAGTAGGATAACTCCAATTTATTTGGATGTCTAGCAATCCCTGTGGGATTTCTAATGGTTTGTTTCCCAATAGTTCACCAGCTGTGACAGAGACCACGAGCTGAAACTTGTACAGGTCCAGAGAATTCTTGAAATACCTTTTCTTTCGTGCTTTAAAAAAGATACTAAACTTCTCTGTAAATGCAGAGTTCCACTACCATGTCATATTCTCAGCTACTTTTTAGGTACAGAAGATGCTCTCGCTTTCTAGGTCTTGCTGAATTTGGACTAAGCCCTGCTTGCATCTTCAGTAGCACACTGCTTTTTCTTTGTTCTCTTTGTTTACCTTACTGTTATATTTGCTTGTTTTGCTGAAGAGCTGCTCTGCATTGCTGTTGTATATCGTAACTCTTCCTTGCTTTATTGCTAAGCCCAGCACTCTACATAAAGGACTACTGCACAATGAATAATTAATCTGACAAATTTAGCCTCTTCAGATAGATTTCCGTTAATGCCTTTGTTTCACAAAAGTATTTTGGAATGCGACTGAGTTTTAGTCTGTTTTAATCATGCACCTATGTGACTGTATGCTATTTGTAACCAGAACATGTTGGTTACTCGTGAGAGCCTAGCTAAGTTACGTGTTATTGTTCCTGTTCTGTTTTTGGCTGTATGCACAATAACTGGGAGCCAACTGCTTGTGTGTGCATGCATAGAGCCAAATTTTTCCACTGGCAAAATTCCACGGTTGCACCACCAGAGAATTAGGCCCTTTGCATTCAGTTTCTGTGACTCTTTGTACAGAGTTTAACATTTACTCTCCATTAATGTTTATTCCAGATCAGCAGGAGTGGAAAGAGATACAAGCAGAGCCAAATACATTTGTCTAAAAATTTGGTTAAGTAGTCATGGACAATTGCTTGAAATAATAAGCCTGAGTACCATTTGTCATCAGTGATCATTAGTAGTATTAATATTAGAATTGTTACTCTTTTTTCTGTCCAGGATTTATTAGGTAATGAGATCTCTTAACTTTTATCGAAATGCTAATGTGTAAAGTGGTGTTTAAAATCTGTAGTTTTCCATTTAAAGCTGGCATTCTCTTAAAGATAATGACTGACTGTGGATATGTACTTGAGTTCAACAATAACTATTAAAGCTTTCAGAGAACTCTAGAGCTGCAACTGATTTTCTTTTAATAATGACACATATCATTTTACATTGTTTTTTTTTTTCATATTCAGCAGTCCTTTCAAACACTAATTACTCCATAAAAAACAACCTTGCCAGATGGATCAATCATTATCCCTATCTTTGAGGTAAGAATAGAAAAAAATCTTTAGGTGAAGCTTTTCACTTTGGCTG
Source organism: Nycticryphes semicollaris (assembly GCA_013400055.1). NCBI lineage: Eukaryota > Metazoa > Chordata > Aves > Charadriiformes > Rostratulidae > Nycticryphes > Nycticryphes semicollaris. Next base: position 208,654 of record VXBJ01003443.1, read on the forward strand.
TTTCAATTAGAGCTTGTTTCGTAAAACGTGGGTGTCTTTACAGGGTCTTGATCCATTTGTTCATGCCCAAATGGAAGCTCTTCATACCTATAAGATCTTCTGTGTTTTGCGAGTCCAAACTGATGGATATGAGTCCGCTGGAAAAGCTGATTTGGGGCATCTGCCCTAAGGATCATCAAAAGAGAACAAAGGTGTTAATAATTCCCACTTCTGGGCTCAGCATTAGCTTTAATGTGCCTGTCACATAATGGGATCTATTCAATTTTTATGTAATGGTTGTTCCATTGAGGATACAACAAAATTATAAAATGTATGTATTTATCAAAGAAATGTCAAACATTGTACAGTATTTCCAAATTTCCATGCATGTGGCAGGTAGTTACTCTGTCCATTGTATTGCTGTTTCAAGCACATGCCTTCTTATAATTTTAGTGACTAATTCTGTTCAAATATCTCACTAATGGCAAGTAATACATGTAGAAAGAACAAAAAAAGATTGACAAAGATTTTAAAAAGTCACTAGTGTTTTCAAACACGTGGTTGAAGGTGCATTTCCTAAAGATTTTATGAAGTTCCTTTAGCTAAATCCCCAGAAGAAAACCACCTCAATTTCCACAGCTGCTTGCCCTTTTAGAAAACTGTCATACTGAGATACGCTTTTAATCTGGGATCATATCTGAGATCTACAGATACCACCCCAGTCGTTTTAGCCTGACTGACTGCTCTGGCACAGCCACAGTAAGATCTTTTTCATCTACCAATATGAGAGCTGGTAAATACATATTTAATAAGATGTAATTGTGTCAGGTTTTATGTGGTTTGCATTGCTTCATATGTAACGTTGTGCTTGAGGCAAGACTGAGGTCTTCTCTTATTTCTGTAGGGAATAAGTCCTCTCTGGGATTCAGGATAGCAAATGAAGAGTCTGGCACTAGTTGAATACCTCTGATGTGAACTGAGCAGCTGGAAGCACTGACCTGCATTCAAGCAAGCAGATTTTCCAGCTGCAGTACTTTTAGGGCAGATATTAGAGTGAATTACATGAATTTTCTTAATAGAGACATGCAGATGATTAAGTTCTAATATAGGAAGTTAGTGTCTGTTACAAGTGTACAGTGTGCATTTATTCATATAGAATTTGTTGTTTTCAGTTTTCATTACCCAGATTGATAGCTAAAACAACATTCCTTATTTATGGCTTAATATCAATATACAAATAAGGTTTTCACTGTGTTAGCACAGTCTCAGATTCTGTATACACATACATACCCAGTCTCAGATTCTGTATACACATACATATACATACCCAGAAATCAGAAGAAAAATTCTAACTGCTACTCTGCTGGTACAAGTGTATCAGTATTTTTTATCTGGCTGTCCTCCATTTTCACATGTATGTCCTCATGGTGCTTCAGTGGAAATTCAAACATGCTCAAAGATGTGCAACAGAGAAAAAGCAATATTTTGAGCTGTAACCACATATTCACAATATGTGACAATCTCTAGCTACTTCTCAGAAATAACCCAGTTATCTCCTCAACTCAGCTTGTAGACACACTCAAAACCTGGTAGGTCTTTCTGTCTTTAAAACAATGATTTCCTCCCACAATCCTCAGTACACTTTAGTCAGTTCTTGTGATATTTACCCTATTTTATGGGAAAACTTGCACTATAAATAAAAATAATTTTCCCCAAGCTGAATATGGTTTTATAGATGATGTTTTTCTTGTTTACTTGTTGGTTTTGTTGTTACTGTTTTTTAATTTGGAAGTTATGTTGGAAAACTATTTATATAGCCACTTCAGGATGATCTGGTAACCTGGTATCCATATCATATCTGGTATCTTAAATACCATGTATTTAAGAGAAGTCTTGTCACCTTGGTCAACTTTTCCTCACAAGCCCAGAGTTCAGTTTCTGTAGCAAAAATACTCCCTGTTCCTATGAATACTCTCTCAGAAACAGTCAGCAATTTCTTTTGGATTACCTTCTGTATGGAGGCAAGATATTTGTTGACGCCAAGCTAAAAGGTTCTTTCAGTGGGACAGCAATATCAAGGACAAAAATGTAACCCAAATTTCCTGCAAGGGGCTCACTAACCTTGTCTGAACAGGTAAGCTGAGCGCTGTAACAAAACCAGAAGTTGCTCTTACATCTTATGGTTGCATCCTCTTGTATCTGAGGTGCAATCTCCATCAGAAGCTTTTTATAGTATCTCTTTCCTTTGTGGGATCTCACAAGGCTGTGTTTATAATTGCTGCCCTCCACTCCCTTTTGGTGCATTAATCACAACTTTCTCTTTACTAGCCTGGGAACAGAACAGCTGTGAGAACCCTACGTGGCTGGATTTGGGGTGGGGTTTTTTTGAGTGAAGGAGTTGGAGACCTTTCCATGCATAAAGAAATGCATATTGATATGTCTCATATCCTTAGAAGACCAAGCTACAAAGCACCTGTCCCTAGGAATTTAACACAGATGAGATCTTTACTTGCTTGGACAGTTAAGGACATTGAGAAACTCTTTACTGAAATGTAAGTCTTCAAAGCATGATCATAAGAAAAAATCACCAGTGTTTTGTCCTACACTGCACCAAATGCATCACTCTTTCTGAGTGATCTCAAATCAGAACTACAGAAAATATGTATGTGCATTTCTGTTTTATTAAGTGTTTTATTTTTTTATCTTCCTTTCTGTTGACAGAAGACACAGATACTGTATCAAATAAAACTAGTACTCACAGGGATTCAACAATTCACTGGTCTGATAGACCAGTATGTAGGTGGCTTGAGGTGCTGTTCTAACTTCACATCAAGGCTGTTTCATGAAGCTGTTTAAAGATTACTGTTTTGTACCTACTGCAGGTAAATATAAATTCTTTATGGAGGAGGATGCTGACAAGAATTACGGATTCCATAGGCATGATAAAAAGCACTGGATATTTTTTTTTTTTCTAACTTCTGATCTGCTTTGAAGTTCGAAATAGTTGGGGGTTGTACCCAATAAAAATTATGTATTTATTGATATCAAACATTGAAATTCTAATTGGGCCAATTTAAAGACATGTAAACAAATTACTCAGGCTTCTTACCAAATAGGTCTTATTATTTACAGGAACCTGCAATGCTGCATAGGTTACTAAAATATTTAGAGAGCTCTGGAACTTCAGAAATGGCAGCTTCTGACTGGCACTGGTTTTACTCTTCTAATTAGCAGGAAATTATTAGAAACTTGGCTTTTTAAAACAGTAACAGAATGAAAATGTTTAGTTACTTACTACCTCAAGTTCTTTACAGTGATAAAAAAGTTATTTCTGCAAATTAACTTACTCCATTTTTTAGGGTTGCTATGCTGGAGCTGGTCTGTGAATTTTGTGGTATATATTCAGACTGTGCTATATACTCAAATATGAAATTCTAGTTGTTGCTTTATTTAAAGTATCCCCTGGCAAAAAAAAAAAAAATCAACTTTTTTAAAAAAAACCCAATAGGCTGGTAACAAAATGGGAGTTTTGCCTAGTGAATAAGGTACTGATACTCAAAGAAAAGGTTAGATCCCTGTTCTTCATTTTTGCTTTTTAGCACTCTAACATTAATTTGAAGCTGATAATTTCAAGGTCTTTTTGGAGTGTGGTCATACTAATGTTAGACCTCTGAAAACATATACACTGGCAGTCAAAGTGTGTTGAAAGGCTTCAGACTTCAGGAATGTTGCCAAGGATTTGTCATATCGAAGGTAGTGCAAGCTGCAACACTGCAAACCAGCACAAACTGCAACAGGCACTGCAAGGAAGCCTTCTCAGTAGTTTATAAATTAAGGTATTGATTTGTTTGTTTTAATTGCTATTTTGCTGGTTGCTAGCATACACTGCCAATCCATATATAGGAAGCACATGAAAGAGTGTGGCACCATCGGTTTTGATTTCCTCTTAGTGTGGGATGGTCTTACCACTGCCATTCATGTACTCAAGGAGAGGAGACCCAAGTATTCTGTTCATGGTGTGTGTCTGCTTACTATTTTTTCTGCTTGTATGGAAGGGCAAAAGTAAGCCGCAGCCTACCTTTCCCTCTCATTTGGAATTCTTTGGTTTCTATGGAAACAATGCATTCTGTTGTAGTAGAATCATAGAATCATAGAAACAGAAGGTTGGAAAGAACCTACAAGATGATCTAGTCCAACCATCCTCTTATCACCAATACTACCCATTAAGCTACTAAATCATGTCTTGTAGCACCTTGTCCAGACTCTTCTTGAACACCACCAGGGACAGTGGCCCCACCACCTTCCTGGGCAGGTCATTCCAGTGCCTGATCACTCTTTGAGAGAAAGATTTTCCTGACTCAGTCTCCCCTGGCGCAACTATTCCCTTAAGTTATCTGAGAGAAGAGGCCAACTCCCTCCTCTTCACAACCTCCCTTCAGGAAGTTTTAGAGTGCGAAGAGTCTCCTCTGAGCCTCTTCTTCTCCAGACTAAACAATCTCAGCTCCCTTAGCCGTTCCTCATAAGGCTTGTGCTCCAGACCTCTCACTGGTTTTGTTGCCCTTCTCTGGACATGTTCCAGGGCCTTGATGTCTTCTTGTAGTGAGGGGCCCAAAATGGAACACAGTACTTGAGGTGCAGCCTCACCAGAGCCAAGTAAAGGGGGATAGTTACCTCTCTGCTCCTGGTGGCTATGCTATTCCTGAGGCAGGCCAGGATGCCATTAGGCAACAGTAGTTATAAACTGAGGGGTAGTAGGGCTCCAACATTTCATAAAAAACAGTAGCACAAGTTCTCTGTGACTATGTGGAAAAGCTGGTTTGCTCCATGATTCTTCTATATGGAAATGTATTCTGAACCATAATCAGAAGCCGTCTATTGACCTTGGTTTTCAACACCAAGTTACACATTTATTAAAATGTCTATTATCGGTACTCATGATTACCTAAGAAATTAAGTCTCCAAATATATACTTGTAGTATTTACACCTGACAGCATATAATGACCCAAAAATTCATGCCCATGATTCATCAAATCCATTGAATTATATTTGACAGCTGCATTATTCGTGCAGTCTACAGTTGCTCTTCAGTAATTGACATTTCTCAGGGATTGTTGGATTTCTGGCCTGAGATTTTAGACATTTGTAAAAGCTGGAGACTAACAGTAAAAGCAATATGATAATAAATTAATGTTAAGTTGATAGCTGTGACTGAATGCACCCAAAATATCATACCGATTACTCATAATACTGTAAATGAAGATAATTTAAACAAATAATTTCTTAAGCATTTCTTTATATTGTTTCTTTATGTAAAAAACAGGACAGTCTTAATGGGAAATATCTCCCCTTTCCAATTCTCAAAGTGTTTATTCAGAATTTCTGGAACTAATTTATGAACTATTTTTAAATTCTCTTTCAGAACCCTTAAAAAGGAAAAAAATAAGTCATAGAGCCTTAAACTGTGGATCGTATTTCATTTCCATTTTTGCATCAATCTTGCTTTCTTCATTTAAAAACTGAAAATATGCAACTCTTTTCTATTTACTGCAGAAATGCGGCAAAGATCCCATCAGTGTTGAACTGAAAGCCTTGGCACTCTTCCTTCCCCCTGCCAAATACACATAGTGAGTTTGGGATAAAAATAACAAAGCACTTTGAGAAACTAATGCATCCTAATTTCTTTCTAGTTACCTTTTGGATTTACCTTCTTTAGTTTTAAATTTTTTTCAATACAACATGAACATTTATTAAAACTAACTTTTAGAAGATAAAAATAAAAATTAAAATGGGAATTGCAATGAACAAATTGGTTAAAAACTAAGTCATTTTAAAGTGTAATTATAAACAGAGAGCTGTAATTAAATGATTGCATTTTAATTGCTCCCATAGGGAATGATTTATGACCCTGTGGTCTAACTTTTTGTATTGAGAAAATAGGAAAAAGGTATTGAATTACTGCCAGTACAGGTGCAGTCAAGACAAACACAGAAGCAGCTGTCAGTAGTTGCGATCTAGATCAGTTTGTTACCCTGGTAAAAACCATACATTTGTTTAATATATAACATCCTAAATGTATCAATGAAAGATGAAGTCCATGCTTCTTCAAGAAGAGGAACGTTATTCATGGAAATAGTAACTGAAAAAATGATAAGTACCATAATGGGACCAAAAGGACTAATTTAATCCTGATGGATTAGAGTAGGAGGAGACAGGCTATATTTCCTTCTGATCTTGATAATAGTACAAATACTTTTGGAACTCTGTGTTCCTGCCTTATATTGATATGGGAAATGCATTATTGGCTAGAACCTAGAAAAGAACTGTGAAATGTATCTAACCAGAACAGCAGAAGACCTGATTATTATTTTGTTTTTAATTTTTTATCAGGAGAAAAATGCCAAAGAATAATTTTGGTAAAATGGCAAAGAGTAATCCCAGTTTATATATATTTATAAGGTAAAACAGCAATGTAACAAGATCATCCACATCACAGAAAATGTTTATATGAAGGCTGAGAGGTATATTACTTTTATTATTATTTTAAATATGGGCTATTATTCAATTTAAAAGAGAAGTTAATTCAAGAAATTCCTTTATGAGGATCGAAATAGAAAGTCATAATAGGTAGCCTCAGCAGTCCCTTTTCAGCTTTTAAATAAATGAATCTTGATTGTCTTCAAATTCATTGCTTTATGCTTTTTCCTTTTTCATTTGCAGTATTATCAATGAGTTAGTATGCGTATGAGTGTGTGTATATGTGTGTGTTTATGGTCACGAGTGCAGGTTTTGGAGTTGGCACGCTCCAGCAGTATCTTACATATGGGTGTTTTCTGTTTGAAGAGCAGTATTTTTAATCCTCAGCTTCTAAAGGAAGTCCCTGGAAAAGACGAAGGTGGGTCTGGAAGAGAAGACACTCCAGAATATACAACAACAAAATAGAAGCTTTTCTCTGAAATGCCTTGCCAGTGAAACTGCTATATCAGGTGGACAGGGCCAGAAAAGCTGGATACTGGAGTAGATGTATACAGACTTGTTTAATTAGGCTTTGATGAAATATTTATACCTTAATCAGATGTAAAACTCAGTGTACCCATGACTGTGTCCAGTCCCACAATCACAGGTGGAAGCCTCCAGCTGTCAGTATCCCACGCAGTAGAGTGTCTAATTGTCCTAAGCTCTTATTGCGTCATCTGGACACTTCATTCTGCACTGTTCTACACAAGACTGTCAAGTCTTACTCATGGTTATTCAGTGAGACTGTATGCAAGTCCATTGTCTACTTGGGGAAATCAGCCTCTTCGCATCATCACCTAGTCAGTCTTCAGGAATTTTTAAAAAGATGTGTAAGCTGCTGGTGTAGTCATCTAGATATTTTCTCCTCTTTCATTTTAATAAAATGGCAAATTCTATTCACAAGTCCTTAAATATTTATACATTCCTTAAATTCTTCTGTGCTCCATAGTCTGCCTTCAGAATATTTTATTGAGATTACCCACTGGGTTCATTTCATGGGACACTCTTCAAATAATCCATGGGGTTACTGTTAATGCCATGTTTCTGTATTATCTCAAAAGATAATCTTGCTGTCTCAATCATAACCCTTCTCTTCTGGCTGTCCTTTTCGTCTTAAGGTTTCTAAGTAGAAAAATCAAAACTTCATGGTGTGTAGCTACTCAGAAATGGGCTCCATTAAGTGAAATTTAAAGGAGTTCTCATTTTCCAAGCTGGTGCTTTTATCTCTCCAATAGCTGTCGTTTACTAACAGTCTAAAGCAGGATTTTCAAAACTATTCCTATAACACTGGTCAGAAATTATCTTCAAGCTTTTGACAGATGAGCTGAATCCAAGATATACTCTTCTGATTTCCTTCTGCAACCAATTTATATGTCATGGTTATCAGGAAACTTGTGTATTACAGGAACCGTTTTTATTGGATATGATGGAGTGCTAACAAAAGTTTAGCAGAGTCATTAAATGTGGCATTTTTGGAGTGGATATGTGTTATAAGATTTTTATTTTTTTTAAGAGGGAAGCTAAAGAAATACTGGCATTTCAAACAATAGTCTGAAAAGTTTGAACACTGAGACCATCCTGAGGTCATTTCCTGGGATGATTATAAAGTTTTTAAATTGTGTTTTATTAGACACCTAATGGTGTGAATAATCATTTATCCATTCATAAGAAATTTTCCCAAAAGTGGTAATACTTTACATGGCAAACTTTTCATATAGGAGACTTTTTAATATCAGGAAGGACATAGTCCTGTTGGAATGGGTCCAGTAGAGGGCCACAAAGAGGATCAGAGGGTTGGAGCACCTCTCCTATGAAGACAGGCTGAGAGAGTTGGGCTTGTTTAGCCTGGGGAAGAGAAGGCTCTGGGGAGACCTTAGAGCAGCCTTCCAGTATCTGAAGGGAGCTACAGGAGAGATGGAGAGGGACTCTTTGTAGCAACAGGACAATTAAACAGGAAGAGGGGAGATTTAGATTAGATACCAGAAGGAAATTATTTCCTGCGAGGGTGGTGAGACATGGGAACAGGTTGCCCAGAGAAGCTGTGAAGCCCCTGAGAGTGTTCAAGGCCAGCCTGGATGGGGCTTTGAGCAATCTGGTTTGGCGGGAGTTGTCCCTGCCCATGACAGGGGGGTTGGAACTGGGTGATCCATAAGGTCGCTTCCAACTTTAACAATTCTATGATTCTATCGCAACAAATTTGCTTATTGCACAAAATTGGGAGGAGGAGCTGATAGATCAGAAGGCTGTAATCTTAAAATTTAAGGGCAAGCTAAGGTACATACATATCTATTGATTGTTGAATTTAAGATATATATACTAATTTTTCAGAAGTACCATTTTATCTTGATTTGCCTATAGCCTGAGTTGGAATTATCAGGCAATGAAAAACTGTCCAATAAAAACTGCTTCTACCTATAGAAATTGTGCTTTAAACCAGAATATATTTATTTGTTTATTTGTTTATTAAATTAAATTATTGTTTATTTTGTTTACATATAGGTATATAAACAATATGAAACAACTGAAAAGAATGCTGGAGGAATATTTAAATTTGCTGCCATGTGTCTTTCCATTTTTAAGAAAACTGGGATTAGTTTTTAGTGCAAAAATATACGAAATTACAGATTTCTTTACAACTTCACATATGAAAAATACAACATTCACAGATACTTTCTACAGTATAAAGTAATTAAAAATTAACTTAAAAAATTCAGAAAAATATTTGGAAGAATCATTCACCAGTGTTCTCCATTGTAAAATATATTGCTTTATATGAATGAAGCAGTGCTATCCTGCTTCATTCATGCAGAGTTTAGGCCTGTAGTTCTGCAAAGATTAATGGATGTGTACATACTTTTTGCACTCTGAGGAGTTTCATCGATGCCAATGAGCTGGTTGCAGCACAGAAAGTTGAGACAGGCATTAGTCTTTTCAGGATCGGCCTCTAAGCCTGCTGTATCAGGGCACAAAATTAGGTTGGATTGCATTCTTAGCAAGGTTAGTGAAGCCCCGTTGCCTAAAACATTGTGGTGCAGCTGAAAATAAGGGCAGAATTTAACACAATGGATAACACTCTTTAAGAGTGTGCTAAGAAGACTTGCAGTGTTATTTTGTAGGATAATTCAGGCCAGGCAATTCAATCCTCTTTTTTGGTTAAAGTTATTATTCTTTTGAGTGATCGTGTGCCAGAACCAAATCCTAATGCCATATACTGTATACTTGAAAATGGTCTGATTCATTTCAGCCAAGAACATTCTGTTTATTTTCTTAGTTCTAACATTATCTGATACTGAAAAAAATGACCTTTAAGTGGTCCCCAGTGCACTCATACTCTTTGTTCTAGGAATACAAGGAATCTTGAGTATTGTCAGCTGAAAGAGTTTTTTTATACACTTTATTTTTAGCAACACCTAAAGTTCATCCTTCTCTGACTGAGAGCATCAAGATTATAGGAAGATCAAAAGCTGAGGCAGAGAAGACTTCAGGAGAGAATCAAAATTTGAAATCTAGCATTGTATGTAAATTAAGCTGCCATTCAAACTGCACTTATTTATGCTGTGGTTTGTAGAAGTGATTATTATGGAAATAATAATGCATTTAGTTTTCTTGCAAATTACTTTGTAGTATACCTTATTTCTGAGAATTCTGAATAATCAAAGAGAAAAAAGTAACGGCAGTCTCCTATGGAGTTTAGAGGAGGAAAATATTGCCCTAAATGTTCAAAGTAAAGCTAGGGATACACTTGCCCAGAATTAGTTTCTCTACAAGCTCTTATCTGGCATCTTCTCCAAAACTTTTAGTGTTGGTGTGTGATGAGCTGTCTGTTGACTGGTCCAAGTTGCTGTGGCCATGGCTGGGTCCCGGGCCTTTGCAGACATCTTGAGTACATGCTTTCTCTTTTCCAAGGGTCAATTTTCCCAGAGAAAACAGAGAGTAAAAATGCAGGCTTTGCTTTTTAAATATTTGAAATCAACTGATTAAATATTTTATACAAGAATTAGGTGATGTTATACACTTTATGTCTTACCCAATGTCTTTGTAACACTCCTGAGAACTGTGGTAGCATTCTTATTTCATAGAAATGGAGCTGGTTCAGCCAATTCATCCATTTCATTTTAGAAATATAACTCAGGTTCCAATAAACCTGGGAGATATTTTCTTGTAATTGACTCCAAAGGGAGTGTAGACAACCAGCTCAGCTAGAAATATCTACTGTCTATCTGTAGGTAGACCATCTATTGGTAGACAGCATCTGTGCTGTTTTTCAAACTGGGACTAGGAAAAGTAGAAGTGCACAACTAGAGTACAACTGGGGAAAAAACAGTGGCAGTAGCTTACTTGTCAGCACAGGGGGAATCTAGAGGAGATAAAGAATGTAGCTTTCCAGAACTTTTTCATCACTCACAAAACTATCCTTCCTCTGTCTTCAGTTCCTTTCTATTTGTCTACAAAATAAAAATTTGGGGTAGTATTGTCTGTTTTGGTTTTACTTCATAAAGCATATTTACTTTTTCTCTGTTTAAACAAGGGTTCAGTCACTCACATGGGAAATCCAGAGGCAGATCAGACACCACATTGTTGACCCATGACATGTGCTTTCACTGTTATGTTCAATACTTGGATTTACAGTGAAATTAGCAGCAAGATTTTAACTTCCTCCACACAACTCCTCTGAAGCAGATATTAGCCATAAAGAGGTATCTTGGGGCTGATCAACCACTGCCTAAGAGGCAGCTACAAGGTAGCAAAGATCTGATTAAATCCCCTTTAATCCTAACAGTGTGTTTTAAATATAATAAATTTAGTTTTGTTAACTGAATCTAACCTTTCATCTCAATGTAACGCAACTGTGGTCTTCACTTTGTGTGTTCCATGAGATTATATTTTTTTCTATTAACTTGGGGAAACTGCTAAGTAATACTTGCAGTGGCTTTACATTTACAGTTTGAAAAGAAGTTATTTCTGCATTTATCTTTTATTTTACAGTCTTGCCCTAACTGTCGACTTTTAAGATTTCTGTAAATTAGATTTTTGTGTTATGGGTGGTAGGCTAAAATGAAGAGCCATTGTTAAGAGCCAACTGTTCTTTAATTCTGTGCACATACATCTCCATTCAGGCAACTAAGTTTTCATGTAACTAAAATGTAAATTGTTATGGAAAATATTTTAAAAACAGAAATACTGAGTATTTTAATCTTTAATGCCAGACTCTTATTAGAGATTTCCTTGAACATTAGTAGCGAACCTTATGTTTTTGTTGGTATGTTGCCCACCTCTACCCATTATCAGATACTTAAAAAATAATTTATTATGCTCTGAAGAGTATTCACTTCAAGTAAAGAGGCTAATAACATTGTTACGGTGGTAGAAGTTGTCAAAATTTAATGGATTAAAAGGTACAATGAATATTTGAAGAGCATTAGACAGATGCAGACAGGTTCTTATAGCAATTTAAAGTATTTCAGGTACAAAATTTTTCTGTTCCTTAATCTAAATTCTGAACTGGATGTGTTGTACCTCATGTAATTGATTAACAAATACTAGCACATGTATAAGATATTTGTATTGTCAAAGTTGGAATCTTTTCAGATCATAGTTTGTGAATTATGTGTACTGAGATGAAACTGCTCATGCTTTTTCTGTATAAGGAAATTGCTTCTGGTCAGCACTCGGCAAAATTGTATGTATCTGTAATTATTTCAATAAATTGTAATCCAGTTATGGTCCACGGTCATTGTTGTACTTCCTTGCAACCCATGTACCTGTACCTACAGGTTTGAGGTATGTTCATCATCTCACTTCCTCATGTCCTCTCTGTGGTCACAGAGGCAAAACCACAGGGTGCCTTGTGGTGTGTATCCTTTATATCCTCTCTCTTGAGCAGGAAAACACCTAGTTCTAATCGCTGAGATACTGATCAATATGTGTGGAGAGCAGGACCTATCCTCTTTGAGCTACTGCTTGAACTTCCAGAACAGTTTTTCAATCAGGACTTTATTTTCCTTGGACGGTCTTTCAATAGCTGAGACCCAGCTCTGTAAGGAAGTAGAAAAACTTTATTCTTATTGCTGGAGTTGGACAGTTATTGCATCCACTGTTGGTGCCTCCTAGTCACCCCACCTCGTTGTTGCCAAAGGCTGGCATACTATGATGGTGCACTCTGTATAAACTTCAGCCACATAGGTCAAATACACTGGACCTCATCTGGATCTGTGATTGAATGATGAGAAATCAGCTCCCACAAAGCTAATTCCGTCAAGTACTGGATACCTCTCTCCATAACGGCCCACTTGCCTGGGTAACATGTAATATCCTCCTTGAAGGGATACTTTTCCTTCACAGCTAACAGAGAATTTGCCTCCAAAGGTTGACAGTGTGTGTTCTTTCTCCAGTCACCTTGTCAACATCGCCTTTCCTAGTTGCTTGGCTTCCCTACCCTTTAATTCCAAGCTACTGGCCCTGTTGTCTCACTACAGGAGTAGCCAAGTGACAATTTGCTCACCTGGATGACAACTGAAATATTTTTGTGTATCTCATAGGTCACCCAGGAATAAGGGTCAGCTGATTACCTCTGGTTCTTTCTCCTGCTCTTGTGATGGCTCTGGCTCATCTTCATCCTTTCGTAGAGTGAACTGATTTTTTGCATAACTTTTCTTCTGTATAGGGATGACTGATACCGCCATAGGTTGGTTCTCTGGTGCAGTAACCACAGTGCTCATCATGGGGTTTGGAGTAGCCACAGTGCTTGTTGTAGGGGTTGGAATAGCAAGAGCGCTCATCCTGGGTGCTGGAGTAGATACAGGGCTCATCACAGGGGGTGGAGTAGTCACAGAGCTTGTTGTGGAGTTTGGAGTAGCTGCAGTGCTCATTGTGGGCATGGGAATAGCTGCCCTTATAGGCAGCAGTGTCTAACCCTAAGCAGGAGCAAGACCTGGAACACATTTCTAGCAGTAGGAGCATGCTGATTCAAGCAGCCCAAGGATATTCAAAATTCTCAAACATTGTTGTAATTAACCCAGCATAGAAGAGGAGGCTAAAGGAAGGTGTCTACCCCCACAGACTGGTTCTCCAAGAAGAAAAGGGAAAAAGTGTAATTACCAAAACTTTCCAGTAGGTTCCCAAAATATGCAGATGAAACCACTGCTGTTGTTTCACCTTGCTCATGACTCTAAATCGTGGGCCACAGCACACCTGATTTCATCATATCACCAGCCCACACTACAAAGCACAGCAAAACAATAACCTTGAGCCGTTTCCCAGGTACGATAAACACCACAACAGAGAGCACATACAGCATTTCTCAACTGAAACCAGAACAGTGCATCAGTAGCTGAAGCAGCAGTTAAATGCTGATGCAGCACTTCAATGAGTCTACCACCTCATTTAAGGTCACTTAGGCCTCAGAGGCTGGTTATTCAGCCTCAGACTTGATCGGTATATTTTGATTTTTGTATTTGACCAGTAAAGCAACTGTCAAATGTGGATATATGTCAGAATTACACTCAACAGGCCTGGCCAAGCAAAATTGATTTTTACCTGTAAAGTAATGGAGATCCTGTAGTTAAAAAGCAATCTCTTTATATATATTCTTATTTGCTGTTTAGTGAATTGATGTCATCTGGCTCTATGGCAGTAACGCAAAATAACTCTTTATAGGTGAATTAAATTTTAAAATACAATGTATATAAGACAAAATGAATAAACAAAGACATTCGATATTGAAACAGAGCATGCAGAGTGACTGTTTCCTAATATTGCTGGTTCTAAATCCCACAGTACTGTAGATGTATGTGAAAGCTTGTAGTTGGCACACAGTGGGAATTATGATAGGAAGTTAGTTTTTCCCATTTGATTTCACATCTGTAAAATAAGTTATTATCTTACATAAAACCCCAAGATTTTAAGCTTATTATATTGCTCATTATTTAAAAGTTCATTGAGAGATGCTAATGGAAATAATGGCATTTAAAATTATTGTTATCCATATTTTAAAATATGAGTATTAATACAATTTGCTAAATGGCGATTTGCCTTGACTCCACTAGAGGCCATGACAAATCCCGAATTAATTTCCAAAGGTCAAAATTTCACCTAGTGTCTGCTGAGTACTTGTTGGGTGGTCTATTTCAGTCTTACGATGTTGTATTAATTATTTGTATTATTTTAAAGCCTATTGTGACAACTTTTCTAATTTTGTGTACACTTATTGAAACACATAAAGTGATCTGTTAATTAATACATATCATACTGTTATTGTTTTATTACATTTAAATTAACTGCATCAGTTGAAGACATAATTACTTTTAAAGTTATCTAATTTATTTTCCTTACTATCCAAATTGTATGTACTTTTAAAATAAGAAATTTTACTCTGTGGCTAAGCAAAATTGGTTTTATCTATTCTGTAATCACAATTTATGTATGTGAAAAGCATAACCAGAATACATTAATTTAATGTAGTCAAAGTACAATGTGGTTTCAAAGTGGTTTCATGCTTACTGAGTCAAAGGAAAAACTTGCTATGTTTGCTAAGCTTGAAGCTTAGTTTACAAAATGAATGAAAATAATGGATCTATTACAAAGAGTAAACCTTGCTTTTATTTGTTCCTATGTTCAGCTTTTTATTTTTTTTATTTCCCCTTCATTTAATACCATTTCCAACACTGACAGGAGATCATTTCTATTGATCATTGTTTTAAAACTAACACTTCTCATTTGATTGATACAAATGCAAGTGGTTGTCTTTTATTTTTGCTTTTACACGTGTTTAGGGGCATAGGTGGCACAGCAGCTATTCGTCATTCTTAAGGAGGAGGAAAATAAAAAAGGAAACCCCCTCCCCAAAATTCATATCATTTAGCCCTTAAACCTTCACTTCTGGTTTTCAAGCCTGCGCGTGAGTTTCATAGAAAACAGTAATCCTCCTTGCACCCAGCATTGTTTTCTTTCACTATTAATTGGCAGCCATTTGAAATCCCATAGTCTAAAACTGGGAAAATTGATTTGTGACTTTGGAATACAGTATGCTTAAACCTATTCTAATAACAGCAACATATTGCTTCACTACCCGATGACAGAAGGAAAAAGATCGTCTCCTTGAAATGATGTTACTGAGTGTGGTTGTCAGACCTCTTAGTTATGTGACATTTCTACTCTTTTTAAAACAAGCTGCATCTTGTATTTCCAATGTAACAGTTCTGTGTACTCAGAAACACAGTGTAAATATTAATGAATGGCAATTGAATATCTGTACTTAAAGATAATTCACTAATTAAAAAAATAATTATGAAGTGTTCTAGCAATTTTTTTTTTATATTTTCTATAGGATTTTCATTGAATGCCTTCTGTCTTTAAATTCTGTCAACTTCTAGTGACATTTCTAAATAAGCCTTTTAGTTTCTCTAACAGCTCTGTTCCTCTGTTTTGTCCTTATTAAACTCTACAAGGTCTTCAAGAACATCATCTAACAGGAGCACAATATTTCAGAAGTAAACATGTACCAAGACAGATGTTTTGCATATGACTTTTAATTAAGAAAATATTTGAGTGATTTCATGACCTCCTCAATGTCAAAAAAGAAAATTTTGCCAGAGGGTTAATTAGCATCCTAGAACCTTTATGATTCTACAGCTATTTATTTTATGTCATTGGATTCTTGCTAACAGTAAGAACTATTTCATATTTAGGTTTATATACAATTTTTTATTCAATTAAAATAAATGTCATGCATTGTCTTTTACTCAAGTAATGCATACAATATCAGAGAAGGCACAAAAATACACTAAAGTTAAGGCTATATAATGAGTTTCACTCAGTGTTCTGTCAACTCAGTCAGAAAATTGTTTTGGATTTTTTTTTTTTTCCCCAAAAGCAAATGTCTAGGCTTTGTGTTTGTTGCTTTACATTTAAAGTTTAAACGTTTTCATTCTGGTAATCTTTGTTATATGTTTATGTGTTATTTCTCATACAACATTTTCTAAAAATACTTTTGTAAAACAGTGTGCCATTATGCTTATGCCAGAAAAAAAAATCTTGTATCATTTAAATAAAACTATTTATATATGGATAAATAATAGTAAGCAGTATGCATGAGAGAAGAAAAACATATGCAGATATTGCAAGTGCTAATAAAATTGTTTGAATGTACATATTAATGTGTTATAAATAGTTTAAAATCTCCTTTAAAATAATCCAGACAGATTTTGTTTTTTAATTTTTTTCTCCTGAGTGACTGATAACTGACCATGTTTAATCAAAGGACAGGCACAATTTGGTACAATTGTGCTCACAGGTTTTTGAAACCCAAGCTAGGGAACAACCTCATTAAGTCAGTTTGGAAACAAGACTCTTGATTTTAACTGAGAAAAGTTGGGAGTCTCGTCTTGTACAGGGATTCAGGCTGTGAGGGGTAAGTTGAAATGAGTCAAGAGAAGCTCCAGGCTTTCTTACAAGAATATAACTGCTATAACTCTTCATAAAAAACAAACAAACAAAAAAAACAACAAAAAAACCAAGCAAACCAAAAAAACAGGTATGTGAACACTCCCATGCCAGAAAGCATTTTCTCTGACCCTTGATTCAGAATCTTTGTCACCTGTGGGACAGGAGACAAGTCAGCATTTCATGCCATTGGTTGACTTCCGTATATTGGGGCTCTTGTTAGATTGAAGGAGGCCTAGTGTTCCCTAGCAGTGTTTATTGTTGTACTGGTGCTTGCTAATGACAGAAGGATATAAGGTCAAGTTATTTTATGCAGACCAGAAAACAGTTACTAAGGATAACTACTTTTGATGATGTACTCCAGATTTTATAGCTACCTCCTAGCAGTCAATGATTCTGTATTCATGGCTCATAAAAAATAACATCATTCTTAACATAGCTGGAGAGGTCAGGTGAACCGTACTTAAGAATGTTTCTCACGTCTGTCTTCAAGCATGCTAATCACTCAACACTGATTAAAATCAGAGAAGCTGCCCACTTTGGAAAAAATAATATATCCTGAGAAGCTTTAAATATGCATGCAAAAGAGTTGCACAAAGATGAACCATTGTTAACTGGAGGTGAGAGAAAACCAGTCTACACATTTTTGACTTCTTGACATGCTTGTCTTATACAAATCTCACGTGAACGTTATTTGTAAATCTTCCAGGTTGTATGACTCAAAAATTAGAAAAGGCCAAAACCTTCAAATTATGTTTCGATGCAGGCATTTATTAGCTGATCATGCATTACTTTTTTAGGTAAAGTTTTTGCCTTCACATATAAGGAGATCACTTTTTATTTTCTTTCAGTGAGGTCATAAGTTCACAATACTGATGTGGGATAGTATTCTG
The DNA here is from genome assembly GCA_013400055.1 of Nycticryphes semicollaris. Classification (NCBI taxonomy): domain Eukaryota; kingdom Metazoa; phylum Chordata; class Aves; order Charadriiformes; family Rostratulidae; genus Nycticryphes; species Nycticryphes semicollaris. The sequence goes on from VXBJ01003443.1 coordinate 226,480, forward strand.
AAAATTCTCTTCACCCTCAACTTTTTCCATACTGCTACCCAGGACTGCCATTCAACGCACAGACACCACAGAGCATAATTCGGAATGTCCCCATGCCAGGGTTCTGAGGGCACTAATAGGTCTAGATGGCCCTGACCAACCCCTACCTGGGATCCCTCCCCCATGGACCCAGGAGACTTCATTTCAACCTGAAGAATCTCCATTTCTCTCTGCAGCTCCTGGATGGACCCCTGGGAAGCATGCTGTGGTCTTGTCTCCAGCCCTGACTCCTTCTGCTTCTTACAGGGTTCCTTGGCCCTGGTTCACGGTGGTGGACCCTCTTACCAGCACCTGGCTCTGCCTGCCATGCTCAGATCTTGTGAGATGGTGCCCCACTGTTTAGGGCATAGTCTGTGCTGGGGTCACCCTCAGCTCCCCTTCCCTTCATGAGCAGCCAGGCCTCTCTGCTCCCTGACACCCAGCTCCCTGAGAGTAAAGAGGAAAATTCCTGTATTTCAACAGTACCAAGTGCAGTGTCACAAAAACCGGCAGAAGTAAGGTGATGTTGGTAACTCCTGCCTTCACAGCTGAAGAGTTTTCTTTCTTAGCTTCTCACTCTGCATTCTTCCTGTGCCATTTATTGTCTTTAAAATATCCCCCAAATAATACAGAAGACTTTCCTGTTTTAGTCAACTAAAGGTTACAAAATGATTGCTACAAATTTGAATTCAGAAAAAAACATTAGTTAAAATTTTAAGATTTTTTCCAAAGAAACCTCTACTTTGGCTTATATACTTTCTAGAAAAATATTTTATGGGTTCACCTTTTTCCTTGGAAGGCATCACTTTTGAAAAGACTAAGGGGCCTTGTCCTATGTATTTCTTCAAGGGTGTAGCAAAACCTTTTCTGAGTATCTAGCATTCATTTTCAGGGTTGTATTTCTGCAGTAGTTCCTTTATTCCTAGATCTAAGGAGGCTGGAAGCTACTACTGGATCATATGCAATAATAATTAAATCAGGGCAAAGGAACAGAAAACACACACAATTTTCTAACTAAAATGGATAAAGCAGCCAGGAATATTCCAAACGGCTTGCTCAGTCTCAACTTGGCCTCTGCAATGTGAAGGGGATGCCTGTCTCCCTGCTACATCCTTTTCCTTCATATTCAATGTCTCTGCCCTCAGCTGTGTAAATGCAGTGCACAAAGAAGTTTCCTCCCACTACACCCAGCAGTACAAGATCTCCCTCCATCACCTATAGACTAAACTCAAGAGCCAGCAAAATGTAATTTGCAAGTGGAATTAGAGGCTTGGATTTCCTCTTCTTAGAGATAAATGTTACCCAGTATGGGTTTTATTTCCTTTCAAAAGTCACGCTGAAATTCAGCTGCTGCAACTGTATTCATCCCTTTGCCATCTCAGCAAGTTTGTCCTGCGTAAATAGTGCGATCTTAATAAATAAATACTGAAGCACAGCTGGTGTTGGCAAGATATCGCTGCTAGGTTGCCGCAGCCCTGCTATCACCAGTGGGTCTTGCTAATTATTCTCAGAACTGGGAAATACAGGAGAAAGGAATGTAGAGGAGAGTCAACAGAGGTCAGAACAAAAATAAAAGGTTTCCATCAGTCCACAGCAAGGACATCTGAGCACCATGAAGGCAGACGTTTCACCAAACTTGGTTCTGAATCGTTTCCTTATCAAAACACGATTTAATGGCCACAGTGCTATAAAACTGTTGTTACATATTTTCTGCTTAAAATTCATACCATTTGCCTGAGAAAGGAAGGAGTGGAAGTTGGAGTACTCAAGAAACCTAAAAAAATAAAGCCTACAAAAGTCTTGAATGATGGAGTCAGCTGGAAGATATACACTTTTTTTTCTTCTTTTTTTTCTTTTTTTTTTTTTTCCTTTTCCTCTGCATTGCTGGCAGTATGTTAATAATCTACCTTTGGACATAAAGGTGGTACATTTTGATTAAGGTGCCGTGAAGAGGAAGTAGATAGTTTTCAGACATATAGAGAGTCATGCCGCAGAGACCTCGTGTGTGAGCTGACACCTTTCTAGCTAAAAAATAATTTTTAGGACTTTATTTTCTTAATAGATGGCAGCTGAAGAGAGTGACCATCACACTTTGGTTTGGCTCCTTCTACTGGCTTTTCAGACTGTTGCTGCCTGTCAGTACTGACACTGTTTTGGCTTCCAGGTGTGCTATCGCCTGAGTGAGCTGAGTGCCAAGTAGCTGTGGCATTGTACAGCCCAAGGTCCCTGGTCTCCTTTTGAATAAAAATATTGTTCCAAAATTAGGGGATAAAATAACTCCAGTATTAAAACTGCTGAGTGTATTAAGCAGACATGATCTTAACTGTGTGACTGACAGTTTTAGGAAGGATAAATGAAAATTAGATATCAGATGGCAGTCTCCAAACACAACCTGCATATCAGAGTAACTTCAGCTCCAGCCACTGCAGAGGGAAAATCACAACAAATTTTCTGTTTCCTTTTCTTATCATTCAAAGCATGTTTGAAACCAAAGAAGATGCTGAGCTTGAAGCTTCAATTATTGGAATTAATTTTCCCAGTTACTCATAGTCTACTAACTTACAGATTTCAGAACACAAATTCTAGACACCATTGAGGAAAATATGGGGTAACAATGAGAATATTAAATAAAAAAAAAAACAAAACAAGAATGAAGAGCTTCCAATAAAAGTAGTGCAAAGGTTAAAGTCTAGGGGTGCAGCTATGTGAGGACTAGAAGGAACAAATGTTGTCTGAGGAGGCAGACAGGGCTCAGACCATTGTATTTAAATGCAGGCTGGTAGGCTAGGAATGGGAGAAGGTAATGAAGTAGAGAGCAGTACTTTTGAACTTTGATTGCAACAGAAGGGAAAAGCTGAAGGAAGAATGTGTAGGAAGCATTAAAAATATGAGAGTATATGTGTTAGTCATCCAAACCTCCCTCACGTCACTTTGTGATTATTATGTTAAACTTAATACAGATCATCTTGATTCAAGCAGTTGAGAGAAACTACGAGGCTAAGACTTGTGAGCTTTGTTTATGTATGTATGTATGTATGAAAAACCTGTAGGGAGCGTGGTTCATTATAAAAGAAAATTCATAAGACTGTTTGGCTTTTTGTTATTCTTTCCTTTTTAAAGAACTCAGTTTAATGTGTATATCATGTAGAATACTATTGTAAGACATAATATAGAAGTGGGAATTCAGGTGCTACTTAATTCCCTCGCTAACAGGCACGGAGCTCCTGTTTGAATACTCTTGTGGCTGTTATAAATAAAAAGTTTTGACTAACTGCCTCTCCACCACTGAGACATGGAAGATTCCCTCAGGCTCTTAATGTGTTTGGAATAGTTAATTAGTGAATGCTACTCAAAAATGAATCCCAAATTAGTGTTATTTCCTATTTTCCCACTACCTTTTTTTGGTTTTGTTTTTTTTTTTCATTTTTTTTTTTCATTTTCTTGTAAATGGTGTCTGAAGTGATAGGGCTGCAGTTTCAGATCTCATTTGGTAATTGAACATTTTTATTTACTGGTAGGCTGTCGCTTCGAAAGAGAACACAAACTGGCTAGGGAGTTACCTAGCCAACATAATGTGCATAGCAGAAAACAATAAAAATAGTTTAAAATAGGCCCAATGAGGAAAGGCTTCATTATGATACCAGAAGAGCTATTAGTTAGGAGGGGCAGTTCTCAGGAGACAAGGAGAAAGCTCAGGCATATAAATTTTTTTCTCAGCTTTCAATGTGGATGAGAGTTTAAAAACCCTTTAACGTACAGCATGTTTAGTAGGGTTTTCTGAAACCTTACACGTGTGTAAACTGTGTTCTGAAGTTTGCTATATTCGGAGTGGGATTTCACAGTATATTTTAAATGTTACATGTTCTCTTTCAATACAGTTTTGTGTCACTGTGAGACTCTGTTATCTATTTGGTTTAGGTTGTGATGTTTTGCCCTTTGCAGATACAAGCCATGAGCATAGCTGGTTCTAAACCAGGGTCTCAGCTGTGGAGGCAGTGAGTTATACCTTGGTAAATCAAGTTTCTGAGGATAACGATGAAGCCATAGCTTTCCAGAACTTATTCCTTATAATATATTAAGAGAAATAAGTCAGTAAACAGGTTACAGGGGAGCTGGACAGAAGAGGAAGAGATGATCTTTAACACAAAAAAAGCTAGAGTTGCCTGATGATTACAACAGAAAGCAAGAAGAGAAGCTTTGAAATACAAGTCTGGCTCAACTAGTGTGACAAAGTTCTTTAACTTTCCATTGTATGTTAATTTTCCCCAGTACTGACCTTGGAAATAGCACTTAACTCAAGAAACAGATCCTGGACTGACAACTGGCTGAAATAACTTTCTTGGCATGCAGCAGTACCCAAAATTAAATAAAAATTAAAATAAAATAAAATAAAGAAAACTCAGCAGAGCTTAGTGGCATCTGGAAGTCTATTGGAGCAGGACAGAGAGAGCGAGTTTGCCACGCAAGACTTTGATGTGTTACATCTTGAGCATGGTGGGCCATTCTGGTCTCTAGATATCAAGAAGGATACTGTGGAGAAGGCAAAGGAACAATTAAAATAATGGAGCTAATAGAGCTATTTTATGAGAAAAGAATAAAATGCCAGGGACTCTCTAGCTAGGGGAAGGTGTGACCAAAGTTTACAAAATCATTAGGGTGGCACGAAAGAGGAAAGAATACTGGGACAAGAGCCTGCAGTTATAAAACTACGTGGCATGTCAAGAAAATAGGATTTCAATTTAAAACAGATAAAAGAGCATACTTCTTCTTGCTGGCAGTGATCTTTGGGAATATTTTGCCATAAAAACCAGGAGGATTCAGTTGCAGATGATATAGACACCCTTAAAAAGCAAGTAGATACATTATTGGATATCAGGTCCATAAAAATATAGTGAAGAGTCAGGGATGTATCCTCCAGCTTCTTTGCTGCAACAGTTATGGATGACAGGGGGAGTAGGTGCAAAGAGTATAGCAGGAAGTGGCCAGGCTTGCATGCTCTCCTTAAATAGCTTCTCTTACAGCCACAGTCTTTACTGGATTCAACATAGACAGCAGTTCAACAAAATATTCAAGGATGGGGGAACAGCCAAACTAACTATGGCCAGCAGGCTGATGAGCAGGTCACACCTTCTCACACACACACTTGCAGAGCCCTTGGATGAGGAGACAGTCCACAAGAAGGGAACAACAGTGTAACCTTTCAAGGCATATTTAAGAGCCAGGGTTGGGAAAAAACATTCTCTGGCTCTCCAGGAGGCAAACAGCAGATAGGAAGGGGACAAAAAACAAGATGAGGGAGGAGCAGAAAAAAAGGGGAGGTGGAAGGAGAATAAGTACAAGAAAAAGGACGTTGTGATTTGGGGTTTTTTTGGTCTGGGTTTTTTTTTCATTAATTTTGTTTGAAATCACTGAGTTGCAGTAGGGGAAGAGAAATGGAAAAGAAGGGATAAAGAGTAGAACAGTGTGGTCAGATGTGTGGTACACTGCTCTGCCTCCTCCCACCTCTTATCAAAAAGCCACTTTGTGACAGCACTGTAGCGTGTATGGGGCAGCAGGACACAATTTACTACATAAAAAGCTGATGACAGTGCACCACATAAAGCTACAGCCCATGGTCTTTGGCTCCAGCTCCACGAGTGCAGTCAGAATGCCCCAGATAGTGGTGGTGTTCACAGTGGTGGCAACAGTGTGTGGACATTTTGCAGGGCGACAAGAAGGAATGTAACCAGTGACATAGTTCTGGTGCCACACACAGGTGAATGCCACCATGGTTACCACCCAAATGATGCTGACTGTGGCGGTCTGATGTAAAATGGGTATTGTATCTGTTTACTTCAGACTGTAAAGTCATCTAAAAGCAAAGAGACGCAGGTGATGAGATAGTAATTATCATACTTGACAGAAATTCCAAGCTGAACTTGACAGAAGGGTTTTCTTTTTAGGCTTCAGTCTTAATTGAAGTTTTGAACATAGTGCACTGCACTCAGCCTAAGCAGAATACTCTCAAAACAGTCAATATTTACATCTATTGAAGAACATATCATCTTCTTTAACATATATATCTATATTTACAGACTTCCATGGTGCCTATCCAGTGTCATAGCTGGTTCTTTTGTCTTGGATTTTTTTATGAGCTCATGACCCAGTGATGACAAAGGTCTTCCTAATATTTCCTTCTTTTACAGCAGTGTGGAGTTCTTTGTGCAAGTCTTAGCTTCCCACCTACCTTTTCTGCTTCGTTTTCCAGAATCTGGAAGATCAGTTTTAAAAAAACAGCACTTGTTGTGCAGATGTGAAGTGGAATAGAATTTTTGATACTTCTGAATGCAGAGGAAGATGAGGTTGTTTTTTCAGGAGTTTGTATTTTAAGAAATGGTTTGTGGGATAAATATGTGGTTTAAAATTATACTATGCACATATAATATTGTCCTAGCTTGATATTATAACTTAAAAAATATATAAATGTCTGAATTACAAGGATTTCCTGTTTTTGAGGGACTGTTTTGATGACCTAGATAATTACATAGGAGACTGAAATGTGTCCAGATTTCAATATAATTATGCATCTACTCCTTCAATGCTTTTCCTTCGTACACAATAGCTATGGGGCTCAGCTGCTTCAGACTATCTGCCACTGAGTTTAATTAAAATCCTCACTAGCACAATGTGCATCAAGATATTCAAAACTGAGGAGCATCCTGGCTTGTGCAAATTCCCTTGCATGAGCTCAGGGACTGGCAGTCTCCATCCCCAGAACTCCTTTAAAATACGTGGATGTTCAGGGTAGAGGATAAGAAAAAAACATTAGCGGTCAGGAAGTGATTTCTGCGGATAGAGACGGAAAAGTATGTGGTAAGCTTTCACTGTTGTATAACTACTCCTCTCTTCACAAATCGTGTTGCCTTCTTCTAAGGCAGTAACTATGTCAGTGCTTTGACTAAAACCTAGCAGTCCTGAGAGATAACGTCATCTTTTCAGCTTTCCCAAAGGTTCTGCGAAAGGTGATGAATAAAATGATGGATATGATATCCAGCAGTCCTTAGACTTTGACTGTAGCCAGCTTTAGATGCAGAAATGGTGTAGTCTGTGAGTTTCACTTCATCAAGTCTTGCTGATGGTAATTCTTTCCTTGGTATTTCTCGAAGTCCATTGACATGAGCCGTTGCTGGCACAGGCAGCAACACATTCCTGAATGTCTCCACTCTCTCATCAAGAAGCCTCAGAGTGGACAATTTCCTCCTGTTGGGGGTTGCAAAATTCTGTACATGTACAACTGCCAATATAATAGACATGGATGCTGGTGATAAAACCAGATGTGGATAGAGCCTATAATTTAGGCAGTGACAAACTAACAAAAACCAACTGGAATTGCTGAGTAAAAAGAGAGAGAAAACCTTTGGAAATCATTAAATCCTAATGAAATTAGATTTAAAGAGAAATCATGGAAATAAAATCACTTAAGTAGAGTAGTTGAACAGATAAATGGAAATGAATAGTGTGGAACACAATTTCTTAAACTACCCTCTAGGTTACAAAACATTTACTTAGAATGTAAGGTGATTTAACTTAATCTGACATTACAGTTTTGGAGAGGAATAAGTATAGAATTGGGTTAAAGTGTAGGAGAGCACAGCTAGTCTGTGTAGTTTTACAACAATTTAATTAATTTAGAGCAAGATATATGAGCGTACGTGTTGGCCAGTGGTCTAAATGTAGATGTGGTTCACAGTATAACTCCGTGTGGTGAGGGAATAAGCTTGACTAATATCTATGAAAACCAGTTTCGTTCAAGTTCTCAGAAACAATGGTAAATGCAACAGAAGTTTGCTTTTCTTTATAAATGATTACAGGCAGAAAGTAAGAAAGGTGCGGTAATAAATGAATTGAAGCTGTAATGGATGCTGACAGTTTGGAATAAAGCTAGAAAGGTGGCTGTGTGCAGTAACTAAGCTATGATTTCACGTTCGTTCGGTTTTATGCCAGTGCTTGTGTGATTTCTGATATCTGTAAAATCTCTTCTTACCGTATCTTTATCGGTTTTGTTTTTTTCTTTTTTCTTCACTGAATTTAATCTAGATATTTTCTTTATGCTGATTGACTGACATTAGCTATTAAGACAAACATTAAGCTGTTGGGTAAAAGAAGAGAGAACTAGAAATTCTTCAGGAAGGATTTGGAACAGTTTCCAGTACTAATCTTTCTAGTTAGAAGAGTACACCTGCCCAGAGGGTTACAGGAATGGGGTGGAGATTGCCACAGAGAGGTATAGTGTTGAGGGGAGAGGACACACTCTGTTTTGGGTTCTTTTGCTTTTCTTACTGTTCTGAAAAAAATGGAAAAAAAAAAAAACAATAGAATGCTTAAGTTTTATCATTTAGGTACATAAATTTATGGTACTTATAAATTAATAACAAGCAATGAAATTGTGTTAGAGGTTGGATAAAACATTTTCAAAATAATATATCACCTGATAAAGTGTCTGACAAGAAATTGCAAATGTTCAGTTTTTCCAATTATACTTGAAATAGTTTAATGAAGTTGACGTAAATTCCTTAATACTTTTGAAACTCGTTCACCTGAAGTTTCCTAGTGTTTTGTTATGATTGTCTATGGAGGACAGAGGAGAGGCTGGAAAGAAGGGAAGAGATTCCATATGGAAAAGCTTCCTGATTTCTTGTATTGACTACTAATGAAACTGCGCATTCATGAGCATGGACAAAGATAAGGTTGTGTTCTGCTGTGTTCTGTTCTGCATGGTGAACATGCATTTCTTGTAACGTCTGACAAATCTAACCTTTGATTTTTATGGTTGTGAATTATCTATCAAAAGTTCACGACTTTCTTGAGCATATCAGCAATTTCTAAACAGACAGCTGTTAAGAGACAAATGAAAAAAATGTTAAAAATTCAGATATTTATTTTTTTCAGTTTGCAATGCAGCAATTGAATTGCATTACTTAACTTTCAAGCGTGCATTTAAAGTGATGTGGTTTCTTCACTGCAATTTGATGGACCTTTTTCAAATAGCTAGATTGTGGGAAACCAGAAAGCTTATCTGACAATTCAGTATTGGAATATTTCAAGTCATAGGCTGAAAATTCGCATTTTTCTTGGTAAATACTAGTTAAATCCAAGCAAGTGAATATTCACAAAAGATACAGCTGAAAATAACTCATTCCAATAGTTGAGAGAACAACTTACAGAAAACATTTATATGTTCGGTTTTTTTCTAGTTCAGAGTTAACATTTTATTTAATTAAAGTTTATTACAAGTTACATACTGTTTTCCACACAGCTTTTAGAAAAATGTAAAATATTCTCTCCTACAAAGCAAAGTGGCTTGTGTTATGAATTATGTCTTTGGCTTTCTGTAGGCATCAAATCATTATCTACAAAATAGTCCTCTCCATTTGTACATGTCAGAAACCTGTGCATGCAAAATCAATCATGATTCCTATCACCCTGCCCTGAATCATATCTATATTAGATTACTGAAGAGCCGGATGAGTCATAGTGCAAGACGATGACTGCAGGGTGGGAGAGCTGCACCCCATGACATTGGCTGGACGCCTTGTTTGGAGCTGTTCTCTCTTCTGCTTTCTCCAGTGGTTGGCATTGGCTACTGCAGGTGTTGGTCTCTTCTCGATAGAGTAGCAAACTCCATTGAATGAATTTCAGTTTGGTAAAACAACCTCTTTCATTGTCTTTTTACATACTGTATGAGTCCTAAAGAGAGTACTGCCCACAGGCATCGGCTTATTGATTTCTCTTTTGAGTGACTTCTAAAAGTCTCTAATAGTATTGTTTCACAACTTGGTAAGCTTGTATTTTAATACTTGAAAAATGTGAGCTGGACAAAAGGTATTAGAGGATCTAATTATGAGATGAGTCACAAACTGAGCCGTGCTATAAATAAAAACCTGGCTGTAAGGAATTTCAGCCATTGAATTAGGTGGAGATCAAATTTCAGCTACAGTACACGCAATTAGTGCAAATTTTTAGAGATGTTCATGTAAGCAGAACCAAGCCTTCCCCTAGAAAGTATTTACCCTATTAGATATTCTTTACGTGGTACTTTTTAAAAACAGAAAATAAACAGTAGTATTCACAAGAGCAGAAGTTAAATGTTCTGAGTGTCTACCACTAAAACATATACAACTGGAAAGTCCACTGTTTAGAGCACACTATCCTTTTAAGTTATAAAACAGCTAACCAAAGTACTTTAATTGTGTTTTTTAAAAGACTACTGGCCTTGTTCCCAGATTTCACTGTGGTAAGTGAGCTCCTGATCTTTCACAGTCATCAAAAACATGTCATATAATATTTCTCTCAGTGCTGTAGACTTTTCATGTTCTTATTGTCCAAAAGTGAGGATGTCTGGTGTATTTAACTTAGAGCCTTTTTTGCATAACATGAATTTACATGCCTCCTATTTACATCTATTTTGTCTCACCCTTCATAACTGCTTTATTTTACAATTTTTCTTCAGGAAGGCGTTTTTAGGGCTTGGGGTGGTGTCGTTAGTTAAACCAGAGCTTGCTTTAGATAAATAGGATTTACTTTTCCTTTCAAACTTAATTACTTTTCAGAATCATGATCAATTTCCCGCCTTGCTTGCTGGAGGGGAGTGACACTGTAGGAGACCCTTATGCATTTGTTTTGTAATAAGCCTTTATTCGCACACTTCAGGCTATACAATCAGCTCCTCCACGCCAGAGTGTGTGCCTGTGTGTGTGGCTGCAGCCGGAGGCCTGCAGATTGGAATGCTGATGACAGGGAGCAGAAGTGCTGAGGAATGAATCTGTGTTTGAGAAAAGCAATAATCTGTCTGTGAGTGTCCACAGCTCTTATTAGACAAAATTAACCTACCTTTAATGCTCTCTTTAATTTTTTATTGGAGATTTCCTACATAATACCTAACCTGAAAGAGTTTCATTCCGGTGTTCTCTTTTTCACTTGTTTTAAAAATGTCGTGGAACAGGAAAATAATAATTTTTACTTTAATAAAAAGACATTATTATTTGAGATCATAATAGGTAAAGTAGGGTGTTTTCTTTTTGGAACTACCAGTTTCAAGTATCGACTTCCGGCTTCTCAGCTTTGTCTGGTTTGTCTGGTTTAAAATAAAGTCAATTCTAAAGCATAAATTTTTTTCCTTGAGAAGAAAAGCCTGTGAAAAGCTACAAATATTACCTGTAGTTTCCTGACGTCAGTATTATTTCACAGGGTCAAGGAATAAGTTATATTCATATTAATAGAGAAGCCTTTTTTTTTTTTTCCAGGAGAAGCATGAAGACTTATAGAGCAGGGGAAAGAAAAGCATTAAAGATACTGCAGTCCCAATGGAAAACAATTTAGTTTGCACATTGCTGCTTCTTAAAAGTCAGCTTCTTGTCAATTTAACTTGGTATCCAGAGTGATTTTCATGGTTGGACTTCCTTAAATGGACCATAACATATCCATTTAGTAGAAGGAATAGTCTTTGCATTTTCACCTCAGTGTCAGCTAAAAGAAATGGATAAAACAGAGAGGCCTATATTCAAAGGTCTCTTATTGAACATAGGAAAAGTCCTACTCCTTATCCAAAAATGGTACCTTGTAGACATCTGGATTTAAATGGTAAAATTAAATGTAAAAATTTGTAATTAGGTAGAGTAAATGATCCTTCAGTGCCTCTTCCAACCCTATTTTGAAACTACTTTCTGTAATTTTGGCTGCTTGTCTTCACTGTGGGAGAGTAGGAGAACATTTTGAGCTTGCTTTATTACAAGCTCAGATGTAGAAAAATAATTATGACTGAACTCTAGCATTGTGCAAACCAAATAATAAAAACAAGCAGTAGATTAAATTAAATTTCCACTGGGATTTCCATGTCAAGAACTGCAGTGTCTTAAATGATGTAACACAAATTACCAAAAAGCTTGGTTTTGAAACTTTCCTGTAATTTCTCTTGAATCTCTCCTGCAATCACTTTTACAAAAATATTCAATGAAAGGGCTTCAGACAATATGGAGATGGAAAGAGGGAATTTATTAATTACAAGTTGTTTTTTTTTGACTGAGCTCTTTACACTTATCAAAGTTTCTAATGTTAATTTTTTTATCTTTTTAACAATGAGTCTTCTATCATTTCCCTTCAGCTAATGGAGCTCTCTGTAACAGGAAGCTTTTCCTGTTGATATGGTCTAAATTTAAGTTACTGTGTGCCTCAAACCATGGGATGTGCTGTCCCAAAAGATCTGACATTTTAGTCCAGGAATAGGGTGGCACATCTGTGAAATTGCATGAGCTGTTTTGTTCTCCAGAGAAGGGTGAGGGTTGCATAACAACTTTACTAATTGTCCCTTGATAAGCATGACAACTTCAAAGGGGCAAACGTTTCTGCAGGAGGGCCGTACAGAAATAGACATTAGAGATCAAATTGACTTACTGATACAATTCGTTTTGTCCATTTATTTCCAGCGCCAGTCAGTCTTCACGTAGTTTTAAGGATTAGATAGATCCATACTAGTATATCTTGGAAACTCAAATACAGTAACGCGTCCATATTTTCTAACACCAGATCTCCTGATGTTTATGAATGGTTTGACAGTTTTTAACCTAATTACTCTCTAGTTTCATTGCAGTTGTGCATGTGAGTCTGGTCTCCGCTGAGAAAAGATAAATGGATCCTAGTCCAATAGACACATATAAACTAGTGCGCGTTTGGAGTATAACTTGAGTTTATTCCCACACATGTAAAACCTAGTAAAGGTACTCATGTTTTGGCTAAGAGTAAGTAATTCTGATTTACTTTAAACCAAACAACTCATTGACTTAAAACAGATGAGTATAAAACAGACTCGGGGAATTTTTCATGGTGGTCCTTAAAATAAATTTCCTGGGTATAACTACATTTGATAAATTTATGCAGCTTCACAAGGTAGCGTGCAACTATTCTTTTCTGTGGCATGGTTCAAACATTCTTTCATTAAACTTATAGCTAGGGAGAGTGGTTTTAAAGTTTGGTAATGAAATAATAGTGGAAATGTCATGTCCACAGTGACAGCAAGAGCTGTCAAAAGCACACCAAGCTTTTGCACCACAAGCTGCAAAAAAGAATGATATAAAAATAAATTCCTGTAATGTGGACATGGCACAGAAACTTGTCACGCATTATTATGCCTATGTTTCTGCTTGTGACTGTGGCCTCTTTTCATTTTTTGTGTAAATTCTTTTGGTTTCTATTAAGGTAAGTCAGCTAGACTATAAAACCATAATGAAAATCTGTGCCAAGAAGTATTGGCTCCAGTTGGTATCCATCAATGACATATAACACCAGTTTCCACCTAGAAAAGGGAAAAAAAAAAGGAGGGATGGGGGGGGAGGAGAAAGAAAAATGTCTTTCTGACATTTCAAAGAGAAAGAGCTCTCAGGGCTCTTGTTTTCCACTTTTCAGTCATTTAAGTTACTGTCTTGGAACAATGGATCTTGCTATATTTTGAAAAGAAGTTAATGGAACTGGTGTAAATGAAATTTCCTGATGTTAATAGTGCCTCAGTCTACCTATGGCAAGAAATCTTATTTCATGAGAATTGCAAGCAAATTTCTAAATCTTCAATTCTAAATTTGATACCTTGTGTTTTGTCAATATGTAGACATCCTAGAACAAAATTTTAAAACTAAGAAAACTACCTAGTATTTGCATTAAGCAATAATTTCTTCTTATTTTTTTTTTTTCAGAGTAGATGTTTTTATTTGCCACTGGTGATTTCAGTTTCCCTTCTGTGACCCAGTGGGGCAAAGTAGAATGTCAAAAGAAAAGAAATAATTTTATTGCATCAGCCTCATCACCGCAGTGTGGGAATTCATCAAATTGCCATTTCCTCTTGCATGGATATTGTCTGTTTAACATTACTGCTCACGTTATAAGTACATAAAGATCCTTTTATAATTTTTATTCAAGTAAGGGATCACCTTTCTCCGTGGTATGTAACAGGAGGCTAAAGTGAGATCCTCAATGAGCGCTTTGTCTCTGGGCTCTGTCAGCGCGTACAGGATTCTGTCAACAAATTTGTTTAGCGAGGAGGACAGGAAAAAATGTGGAGATCATTATTTTTGCAAAGATGTTGTAAAAGTTGGCAAACTGAACAATCATGCATCAGGATGTTGCATGTACTTTAGCATCTTGATATTTTTGGCAAATGTGTTTTTTAGAAGTACACTTCTAAATTTTCAACTATAGTGCTACCAAAGTCCATAGTTTTCTTCTGGTCAACATCTCTGTCACTCAGTATATTTGACATATGGCCTTCTAATTTCTCCATTTACAGCTTTTTCAGTTGTGGGTCAAATTGTACAATCTTGTATACAATTGCAATTATAGTTAAACAATATGGCAATATGGCTAACTTCTTTTTCTCAGTAACAACTGCACTTTTTATTTTTGGATAATGATGGAAACAAACACAGACTTTTACAGCTTATCGATAGAGGCAGAGGTTTAGATGAAAAATAGGACAAGCCTGCACCTCTCTTTAACAGCAAAGGAGAAAATAATTTTTAAATTTCAGTTCACAGATTTCTATTGAGAGTTTTCAGCGTTCACATTTTTTCTGTGAAATATCTCTTACTATACCTCTTATTTTTCAGTATTTCTATTTCTCAGAGTTTAAAGTGACATCTGGATTCTGATGTCTTTTTTTATGCTGAAAAGCTAATGCTTATGCTTGGGAACGGGGTATGAGGAAAAAACCAACCCAAACCACAACAAATATCCTAGCTGGAATTCATCCAGGTGAACTCAAACATTCAAAAGTTCTTAAATGTTTAAATATCAGCTACTCATCAGAGTTAATGGAAAGGAACAGGAAGCTGTTCAGCTGAATAATTTGTTCAATTTCTTATACCTATTTTAGGATGAGGATTAATCATTCTCCTGAAGTTCACAGGTTTCTGCACACAGAATATAAAGGCTGTGTCAGATGGCTAATACTAAGATATCTAACTTTTGGACAACTGAAAATTAAGCATGATGAACTACATCTATAATTGGTTAGAATGGGAACTGTTTGGAACTTAGGAGCCAAAATGTGTTCAATTTTTAGTCTCCCTATAGGCCGCTGTGGGAAAGAATGGCAAAATCTGTCCTTCCAGTAAATTGATCACAATGCTAAAGAATGTTAAATTTAGTCTTCACAGAACTGATGGAAAGGAAACATGAAGAAGTGAGACGTCAAATTCTCTGAACTGTTAAAATGGTCTTCAATTAAATGTAGCTTGCAATAACTGCCATTTACACCAACAGAAATCTGCATGAGAGATATTGTCCATCCCTTGTCATATGCTACATAAAACAGGAAAACATATCTGATAGTGTACTGGAGAACTATCATCTCCAACACAGTGGAGGCACGTTGTACTTCTTTACTCATTACTTGAGCCCAATAGTCAGATTTTTGTGTGTGCATGTGTTTACATATGCATATAGAATCATAGCATAGTTTGGGTTTGAAGGGACCTTAAAGATCACCAAGTTCTGACCCTCCTGCCATGGTCAGGGACATCTCCCACTAGACAATATACATATACATATACATACTGTACAATTTTATATATAGAAAAATTATATTGCCTCTGAAATTTTGGACAATACTCCAAGATTAATGCATTACGTTACACTGGGTTAAATTACTGATGGCATAACTTGGCCATTACACTAGATAAAATTTATGGTTTATGTACAGAGTGTTAGTCTTGCTGAAATTATAACACACCATTGAAAATAAGCAAAGATATCTGTATGATGTTCAGGAGCCAAGTTAGAAATTTTGCACAGTGTTGCAAACTGTTGTTCCATGTGGAGAGGCGTATCAGTACCCACAGATATCTCTTACATGGTGTTAAGTGGGCTTTGGCACTCTGTAGTGAGGTTGAAGTCTTTCAAACAAAGTTTTCATCAACTTGTTGAATGTCACTTCAGTCTAAACCCAAAGTAAAATTGTGAGTGTGTCAGTTATAGCAAATTGCAAATTGCTTTTTTTTTTGCTTTCCATGTTTTACCATTCAAATATTTTCTATAACTAGTTTTCTTGGAAAAAAAAAAAATCTCCATTTTTCATCTTCTTGAGAAATTTTGAGATTTGCACATACCCCAGCTGCCAGAAATTAACAGCCTACATTGACCTCTGGAAAAAGCAACATGAATTTTGTTGTAAATGTAAACTCTTCAGTGTGAGAAAGTAAATGCTTATGGAAAATGTCCAAGAAGAGAGGAAAACCCTGATCTCTGACAATGGACAGGAAGTACAAGGCGCAGTCCTTTCTGGAGGCCAGGGCCACAGAGTGGCCTGGGCAGAAGCAAACACTATGTGGGAAATGTCCTTCCTTAACTAACTCAAATGCTAAATGTCTTCTGTTTCTGTGCCTGCCTGTGTAAACAACTAATTATGATACAGGGCAAAAAACCGACGTAATCCACACTAGTCTTGACTGCCAGTTTGGTGGTTTTTTTGTCTCAATGATATGCTCCAAGCCCCTGCATGCTGTGTGGCTTACAGTTGTCTAAGAAAGAAGGACAGGCAACAGACATATGTGTTGTCAGTAATAAAATATTTTGTGGAGAGGATACAGCTGCTTCTAGTTTACTATCTGCCAGCTGAAGGCGTCTTTATAACCCAGAAAAAGCAGAAGTGAGAAAGGTTATCTCTAGGAAGTATAACAACACTATTTCCAACAAATCTGTAAATCTAGACATACACTATAAAACTGATAAACTTCCTTTACTCATTGTTCTGAACAGACTACTCATTCTATTACAGTCTAACTACTAGATTCCCTCTTTTATAACTAAATTTACCAGACTGACCCAAGAAATTAGAGCTGCCTAAGGTGCTAATCTGAAATACACATTTTGTATAATCTCTTTCTAACTCTGTGATATTTTCCACCCTTCTGTCTTTCTCTTGAAGGGGCTTATGGTGCTTCAGATCTGGGATCTTCCCCCCAGTAACTGATATACTATAAAGGACATCTGTCGTTCTCTTGATCCTAACCGCTGCTAGTGGCTGCCAGCCAAACAGGCATCAAACCCAGTAATTTATCATTACCTTGTTATCCTTTCTGAATGCTCAAGAAGTCCTGCTCAAAGGCATGCATTTGGAAGATGCGAACCAAATCATAAATGGAACCCTTCACATTACAGAGTATTTTAAAATTGCCACATTTTCAGCTAATTCTGTTGTCTAGGATTAGGTAGGTGTGGATGAGTAAAGGTTTTATACTCTTAAAATCTGCAGAGACCTACCCTTGGGTGAGGACTGCAGAAGAGTCTGTAAGATTTTTCAGCTATATAGGAAGAGCCAGACACCTCAGGGAGAAATGTGAGGAGTGCAATGCTGATTTCAGGCCCAGCCTAGGGCTTAGCCATGCAGGTCCTCTGGTAGAAATCCCACCCAAAGCTGCAACCTTGGTACCTCGTTCAGGGATTAGGGATGATGTTGCTGTCAGGTAATCCTTCAGATGTTGCAACAATCTCCCAGGATGCAGAAGACCTATGCTATAAGGCCTGCTCTTCTACGGAGAGCACAAACCAATCTCCTGCACAATACAGGAAAGCACTACGTCTCTGAGGTGACGGCACGCTCTGAATTGGAAAAGGGAGCGTTCTCTCTATTAAACTGGGATGTCTCTCTACCTAAACAAAACGCTGGCTATGGGCCATTGCATACTGGTGGAAGGATGGATAGAAGTAAGGTGATGCAAGATTTACAGACACAGAAGCCTGAGTACCCTCCTCACCTCCCACTGAAGCTGTGACTTGTGCTTGACAAGTGGGGCCTTCCTGTAGCTGGGAGTCCTGTTGCATGCTCGTTACTTGTTTGATGGCTGTAGAAGTTAAATATTCTCCTTTCCCTGTGAAACCCCATATTTTAAAATTAAATTATAACCACAGGTTTGGGTGGGCTGGTTGTCCCTAGCCCCCACTGGATGATGCCTCCTGACAGCTCAGGCAGAAGGACTCGCATGTCCTGGTCCCAAAATGGGAGATGGCTTTCTCTCTGAGGAGCACTGTCCTGTCAAGCATCAAGATGTGGCCCCACTCTACTTGGCACTGGTGAGGCCCCATCTCAAGTACTGTGTCTAGTTCTGCGATATTCACATCAAGAAAGCCTTTGAGGTGCTGGAGCATGTCCAGAGAAGGACAACAAAGTTGATGAGGGGTCTGAAACACATGTCTTAAGAGGAGTGGCTGAGGGAACTGGGGTGGTTTAGTCAGAAGAAAGGAAGAGGGGAGACCTTCTTGCTCTCTACAGCTACCTGAAAGGAGGTTGTAGTGAGGTGGGAGTTAGTCTCTTCTCTCAAGTAACAGGTGATAGGACAAGAGGAAATGGCCTCAAGTAGTGCCAGAAGAGTCTTAGATGGGATATTAGGAAAAAATTTCTTCATCAAAAGGCTTACTAAGCAATGGAACAGGCTGCCCGGGGAAGTGGTTGAATCACCATCCCTAGAGGTACTTAAAAGACGGGTAGATGTGGTGCTGAGTGACATGGTTTAGTGATGCTTTTTGTCAGTGTTAGGTTTAATGGTTGGACTTGATTTTAAAGGTCCCGTCCAATCTAGATGATTCTATGTGCTATTTATATAAGGGTTATCTCCTTTCCTGATAGTCTCGGATTTTGCTTGGCCTTTTACAATACCATATTTTATTTTTTTTTTTTTAATTTTCTTTCCGTGCCTTTTCCTTTTTTTTCCATCTTTGAATGGTTTCTTTAACAGAATTATGATTTTTATGGCACATGAAGTCAGCAGTTGCCTGCATTGTGATCAAACTGCTCTCCCTGAGAAATGAGGGCTGTCTTTGCAGTTGGCAGTGCTGCTGGTAAAATCAACACACTCCCTGCCCTCCTTAATGTAATCACAGAGGTATTGCTATAAAAATGCTCGGGCTGATACAGCTGATTCAAGTTCATTGCAATGACATCAGCTATATTGGTGTCAAACTGCACCTACGCAGATCTGTAATTCCTGCAGTGAGAACTCACAGGAGATACTGATGCACTTAGGCTGGTAAATGCTATAAATAGACAACATCCAGTCTGTATTCAGCCCTCAGTGCAGAGAGGAGGGCTTGTGCAGTACGGAAGGCAGTAAGATTCGTTATCTCTGTGTTTATTTGAATTTATCTCCTTCTGATAACTGCCAGTTTTTAAAATTAACAAAGAAAATGCTTTGGGTTTACATGCTTAACTCTGAAAGTCTGCATATTTCATATCTGCTTGGAGAGTATAATATCTATGAGAAAATGAGCTCAGGTTTCTCTGCCAAGACTAAACAGTACTGGTGATGGATATTTTACTGGAAAGAGACATATATAGCATCAGTGACCTGAATATTCAATATAGAGGCTATAGATTTTCTTTGTCAAAGATAAAATATTAGTTTCAACTCTAATGGGACATGCTGAAATAGTGTTAATAATATTTAATTATTTGAGCTTTGACAAGTGAGTAACAAACTCCTCCTCTCCCTGCATTGCCAGTGAAGCACCCTGTTCCCATAGGCTTTCATGGATTGATAGGCTTTAAAGTCAGGTGGTGTACTACATCTTTTGGTCTGACCTCATAGCTGACAGTTGCAAATAACTTGTGTTTGACTACAATATACCTGTTGAGAGCAGGTAAATTTTGTATTTGGGTGAATCTGCAGAAGGCAGCTGTGTTGACCTTGTGCAATCCCTCCTGTTCCCACGCCTAAGATAATTTCTCCCTCTATAGGGCCCACACAATTTCTGGCAGGGACCAGGCAGGAAACAAGCACATCAATATTCTTTTTCCTCTTTTTTCTAACCTGAATAACTTTAGTGAATAACATGGTTCAGCAGCTGTTTGTATTGGAGGTGGCATCAAGTTGCAGAACAGGGATGGTTAAAAGCTGTTGACAGATAAAAGATAAGAGGAGTGTAGATGGAGAAAATTTTTTCTATTTTCTGGAGAGAATACAGCATAGTAGGAGACCCTTATGCATCCAGGTCTTCTCTTGAAGAAGAAAATGGGAAAATTGAGTTCTTCTCTTGATCGGCTGTTCCTTAACTTAATTGCTGCTACTGTTAAAGCAGTATGCCTTGTTTCTAAGTTTAACTGATCCAAATGATGAAGCTGCTCACTAGCAAGTAGTGTTTCAGTTGTCTTTGTAGTACAGGGATACTATGGGTTAATAAAAATTAATATTTTTTAAATATTCGTTTGAATATCTCCAACCTAGTGGTAGGATGAACTGTTAAAAAGTTATGACAGGGAAGCAAAGTTATAGATCCACTTTCATTCTTCAAACAGGATTTATTCCGGGTTGTGTCTCTGAGTTAATATTACTCCATTTTCAAACACTCTCTTTTATGTCAGAAACACTAGCCTATATTTCTACTTTATCCTAGATTTTATACTTTCCTTTTTTATTATATTTATACCAATGTTTATAACGTGCATTTCATTGATAAAAGTTTAAGGATGTTGTTTTAAAAGCCTTCAGCTTTACATAACTGATGACTATGCTGTGATAAAATACAAATACAAACAAGGCAGTGGAAGATACTGCAATACTTCTAAAGTGCTCCCAGTAATGAATAGGCATTAGAAATAACTGAAAACAAAAAGTACATAGATAAGCATAAACGTACAATGGTAATTCAATTTGAGATACTGTTGAAAAGCCAGTGAGAACATTAATAATTTTGTATTTGATGTACATTTGGAAAGTCTACCAGGGCAGTGGTAAATGATTGTAGTAGAGAGGTTTTTTTTTTTCCTTTTAAAGAAGTTCCTACCTGGAGTCCTTTGCTTGTCTCCTTGTTTTCGATCATATCAAAACATTTCCTTTTGACTTTGACTTTTCCTTCAAATTATATCAACTTTGTTTAGTCTAGTACAAATCATTATTTGTGTTCAATATTGAGTAAAGACTTATCTTGTATCGATGTATGCTAGACTGATCATTATTAAACAATACATTCTGTAGTTTCTTATATGATTGGTTTTGTTTCAGAATGTCAATATTAAATCTTTGGATTTTAATTATCATTCAGAATAAATAGACATTTTGAAACACCTACCTTAATTTCATTTGGAAAGAGAGTTTTGTTTTCAATTGAGCTGTAAATAAAACAAATGAAAAAAGGACAGGAAAATATCACTTCCCATAGGGCTTTGAGATTATTCTACTCTGTGGCAATACTTTCATGGGAACAAATTAGTATATTGTCATACTGTTAAAGATAATTTTGTAATTTGAATACATACGGTTAAATTAAACTTATGGAGGCCAGTAATTTGGACACTTCCTGAAATCCTTTAGCACTTTGATATTGCAGTCATTGTGATCTTGTTACATAGGACTATCTCATTTTACATGAGTTTTGGAATATAATAAATAGCTTGGAAATGAATGTCATAAATCCACTAATTAAGTGGAAATTCAAACCAGCATTCTCAGAAACAGAACTTCCCTGATTCTCGTCTGACATCATCTCCAAATTTCATGTTTGTTCTCCAAAGTATAGGCACAAGGTTTTACTTAAAAATATAATTGCTTGTATATTGACAACATGATTCTTACCCTAATCTAATTTTCGAAAACATCTGAGACATCTTAAAAGAAACTATTTGAGTGGTTTACCAGAAGCAAGGATCCAACTATTTTTAACAGAGTCATCAGCAAAGCAGCATAATTGTACAAAGTAAACGTGATTATTTGTTTCTTTTCTCCTTTCTGTCTTATTCCCTTATACTGGCTCCAAAGCCACATGTTTCTGCATCATTCAACTATATTTCTGGGGGGCAAAAAGGTATCATTCCCTCCATTGTGTCCTTGTGTCTTGTGTCATTGCTCCACACACTGAGTATGGTAATCTTTCTAGGCATTATTCTCCAAAATATTATATTAAATGACTCTAGAACAGGATCTGTCTGATTATTTGTCATTCACCAAAATACCTAGAGATAAATGATTAATTCCTGATCATGTCTGTGCTTGTACAGATAGGTGATGCGTTTAGAGTCTGCCCATGTTTCCTCATTCCCACTCCATGACAGCCCTGGTCTCAACCTCACTTTTCTTCAAATATCTTTCACAGCAAAGGAATAAGGGAAAGTTGGGAAAGATGACTAATTTTAAATCTTTGCTATGGGTCACCAAATAAGGGGTTTCTGAAAGACTTGACAAGACATAGATAGCAAATTTTTCCTTGTTCTCTCCTTATAAAATTCAGTTAGGTTTAGACCCCTTAATCCCTTAGCTTCTTGGTGGAAATAAATTATATTCCACCTCTAGTAGTTTTTAAATCTTCCAAGTTTTACAAAACAGAAGTACTAAATAGAAGGGGAAAGGATTGCTCACAGAGTACCTCATTCTAATGCTAGCAAGGCTGCATAATAAACATATTATAAATTGATTAAGTATCAGAATGCTCCATATAAACATCCCCCACTAGTCTGAAAATTAAATATGCTTGACCATTGATCTGCCAGCAGTAGCCTAGATCTTAAATATTCTGTTAGGAATTGCATGATTTCATTTGTATGATTTGTTTTGTGTATTCTTATTTACTTATGCGTGTTAGCAATTTATCACAGGAAAGCCATATGGCAGCCATAAACTTGAACAGATTATGTTCAAGAATTTTCAGCTCCAAAATGAAGTAAAATAAGTTTCTATTTCATGCAGATGCATTCTCCAAGTTGTTAGATTGCTTTCTAGGAAATGCCACATGTATTTTCCACATAATGTAGGTTTTGTCCTCCAGTTGGATGTACTGGCAAACTAAACAGACACCTTTTTATGCTGCTGCTGAAGAGCCTTTTTTCACTGCTCTCTAAAGTTCTATTCATACATGAGATAAAGCATATCACCTCAGCCCTCCTCAAACAATGTATTTCCTTTTTAAGGATCTCCTTTGAGCATGCGGGTTCTCTTGAGCAATAGCACACTAACGACTGCTGATAAAATTATACCTCCAGAAGAGTCAAAATATCTTTTTCCTTGTTCTTTTATATTTTTACTAATGTAGATAATGCTGATGTTATACTAGCTTTCCTTATGTTGTAACCTTTGCAAAACAACTATGTAGACACTGTGTCGATTCTTCCCACATTGTATAACAATCGTTCAGTTTATCTTCTAGCCACAAAGTAACCTTTTTCATATGAGGCTGTTCTTACAAGGTCTGCCAAAAATTTTAACCACAGATAAATCTTTTATATTTTTACAGTGCCTGAGTACCTTCCTTTTAGCAATCATTAAGCTTGTATATATCCATTTTCACAATGCTTTAGGGATGCCTTTAATTCTCCAAATGTCAGACAAAATGCAAATAGAAGGTTCTGAGCATATTTTGCTTCCAATTATTTGACATATGGACTAAAATAATTTACTTTTTCATTCTGAGAAGATGGTTATGCCCTCTGTTAGAAGTTAAGCATGTAGTGAGCTTTTTGATGTTTTCTCCAAAGCATGAACTTTCTTTTCCATTCCGAGAAGCAAATTCCAGAGCAACTTCCAAATGATGAGAACTGCCTGGAAGAGAAACAATACCTGTAGAACATTAACATGGAATTTATGCTAGATTATCTCCATGAATGGCATTTGCTTTGGATGCACAGATTAAATAAAAGTTCATAAATTTAGTGGAAATTGTATTTATTTTTATCTTTTTTTTTTTTCCTATAGTTTTCTAATAAAGGAAAGAATCTTCTTTCATAAGACTTTCAATGTTCCAGGAGGAAAAATGTAAGGTATAATTCATTTATATAGAGAGGACATAAGGAATAATGTACCTCCTTCTGTGAAAAAGTCCACAGTACTTTTAACAAGCACCAAAAATAAAGCATTTCATAAAGGATTATGAACTTGGTACAATATGCCACACACAAAAGAGTATTTGAAATGTTGTAAGTGTATGCCTGGTATCTGCTGCTACTCCACCTATATAACTGCCCTATATTATCTCTGTTCATATATTAATACTGCTTTAAACAGTGCAAAATATGCTGATGTAGCACATTGCATACACTTTGCCTGGGATTCATCTGACTAAAAGGAGATTTTCATTTGAACTCATTATCCTTGTCTTCCATGGAGATATAACCAACATATTTAAGGGATCACTACAGTAATGTATCTCATCAATGCGTTTATCTAAACTAGATCATTCAATCAATCATACACATTGACAGTTCTGTATCTCTTCACCGAATACAAAGGTGACAAAACAGACATATTAGGATAGCTTAATCTTATGTGTTTTCACTAGTGCTATAACTTGCTGTAACTTCATTTGTCCTCTGACATCCAAGAAAAAAAAAATATTTGGAAAAGCTGTGGAAAACAACAAATAAAATGGAAAAAAATTAATGTTTGAGAAAAACTTCCGAATTAAGAAGCTGTGAAGATCAATGAACAACGAATTTGGCCAACAGAAATGGCATAAATCATGTTGTTTAAATCATCTGCTAGACAAAATACTAACATAGTGCTAAAAAATTCTAGACTTACTTGGAAATGGACCCCTAATTTATCTCTCACTGCTACATAACTGAGCAAGAATGAGTAACAGTGGGCTGTCAAGCATTTAACAGAGATAAACTGTTATAGAATCAACAGCCCTCAAAATCTAGTTTCTTTTTTGTAAGGTCATTTCTGTATATATGAAATTAAGTTAAAGACTGAACAAGTGTCTCTGTATTCCTTACAAACACTACAGAGATTACTGACTGGAAGTTAGAATGGATAAACTTCCTCTCCCAGCCCAGCTTACCTTAACACTGCGCTGCTAAAATGCCACCCTGAATTCTTCACTGAAACAACAAATTCCTTTTTACACCCAGCTTAACATAGAAATTTGCAATATCCAACTGCAGCAACTGGTCTACAGTAGTCAGACAAGAATTTTCTAATAAAAGCGTGCAAATGAACATTGGGAATATATATGCCATGGACGTCTGCAGTCTTCAATAAGGGGATTTGTTGGAAAGGTAAGCGAATATCTGAATGTCTGTGCTTAATGATAAGTGATAAATGAATAGGGATGTTAATACTATTTCATTTTATAAGCTAGTGTCTCCTCATGTTCTTGTTGGCATGTGGCAAATAGAAACTACAAGTTTCTCAGCACAAAAGGAGTAGGGAGCTGAAGATTTTCTCATGAAAGCAAGTGAGAATATCTTGTGTAAGTGAAGAACAGAAAGTCTGTAGGATCACCGAGTGCGTTGACACACTATTTAAAAATAAAGTGCTTTTTTTCTGACCTAATTACAAGATGTACTCTTCAGCTGCCCTGAGAGTCAGAAATTTGTAGAGAACAGTCAAATGGTTGCTGCATAGGAAACACAGATGCAGGATTTGAAGTACGAGGACAGAATAGCACCTTCACAGAAACCGCTCTGCTGAAACTTAGGCAATTTGTCAGCCAACAATGTGGGGGTTCTTGGCCTCATAAGTTTCAACATTAGGGGAATTAAAAAAAAAACAGGCTGACAGATAGGATATTTTACATCTGTAAGGTGATGTATCGTTATGTCTGAGTTAATTAAAAGTTCTTCTGTTGGAAGAAAGATGTGCTTTGAAAGATTTTGGCATTTAATATGATGATGTGTTTTTTCACTGACAAAAGGAACTTAGCTCTGTATGATATAGTGTGCTCAAAAATTTATTTCAGGGCAAAATAAAACGTGAAATTAAATTTGTTTTTTAAATAATTCACTCAAGCAAATGAAGATACTAAATTATGTAAGAGCATGTATGTCTTTTTCTCTTGGCAATAAATGAATGGGATTTGTAAATGGAAAAAAAGTGCTTTGCTTTGGAAATGGAAGGTCCAATTCACAAAAGCCTTTTATATCATTTGTGCAAGTGTACTTAGTCTGAGGAGAAATTCTGCTGGAGTGATTGTGGTCACAGTCCTACTGCTGCTGCTGGGCTGATTTCTAGGGCTCAGTTCAAATGTGTAGACACGGCTTTGTTGTTTATTCCATCTAGTACCAGATGAAATTTAATAGCGATGGCCTCAGAAAAGTGCAGGTCTCTGCTCACTTCAATGTCATATCCTCTTCCTTTGCTAAATGTCTTAGTCACACTAAAGTGTCTACAAAGCAATCTTTAGGCAACTGAACTAAGCTCTGTGTCTCTATGGCTCTTCCAGGAACTGTGAGATTCAGTCCTGTGTAATGTAATGGGCCCTCCTAGAGCTTAAACTGTCTGTAGACCCTCAGATCTAGATGCGAGTGATACTCAGGATGCATGCAGATTAGGCGCTCTCTACACAGGGAAACAGTTCCGCTCTGTCTTAACTGGCATTTCTGGTTCAGAACTGTGCCTCGTTACAAAACTCACAAATTTCATGGATTTCACCTAAACTTGGATTTCCAAACACATATCTACATTGTACTTCACAGACGCCAGCCTGGCCTCAGAATTAGGGCTAGGTAAATTAAGTCTTCAAGTGACTGTGACATAGGTCAGCATGGGTAGAAGGACTGCAATCCTTGTATACACAATTTGGGGCTTATATCATTTGCAATGGGCAAACTTGTTCCTAAGTACATATAAGTGATTAATTGTTATCTGATCAGATGTGGTTGGTAGCCTTATAATTGTATTCTAACTGGCATAGTTAGTAGATGAAATTTTTACTGTAAATGTAAATCTTGCCTTGTCGTGGATCTAGGCATTTTAAATTCATTTATGCCAGTTCTAGGAGAATGCAAGGTTGGCGTTTTGTTCTAACTTTGTAACAGCTTTGTAACCACCTGATGTTTGTTTAAATCATCACAAATGACACAGGGAAGTAGCAACTCAAATAGTTTATTCTGGTGGATTCTTGGTT